>JANAVB010023211.1:0-60000 GCA_029216955.1 Iris pallida
TTCCTTCTAGTCGCCACCATCGGGCTGGAAGCTTGGTAGATCCTCGGGAGCTGCTCCAAAATCTGGCCATACAAAACCAGCTGGGTTAACCCCAGAAAGAGCAAGTGCCACAAGGGGGCCACGAAATAAGAACAAAAGCCAGCAATCAGCACAAGAAAATCTAATATTAAAACTAGAATTACGAAAACATGTCAGAATGATATACGACGAGATAACCATAGAACTATTCCGATAGCCTGGTTACAACCCGTAAACCAAACAAAGACGGGGTTGTAACCCTTCATCTGAACAGAGCTTGGTTTCCCACCATTTATCGGCAGATAAGTAATGCAAGAAATCAAGATAGAAAGCAATCTTGCATGGGATCAAGACATGACAAGACTGGTTATACCTCATTCAATCAATCACGGCCAAGCAGATCCTACGGCTTACTACTTTAACTAACTAGGGTTATCACAGGCCTAATTACTAACAAGATACAGTGAGATTGTTCCACAGCCACAAGCCCTGCAGACCATCCAGGTTACCCAGGACGAAAGATTAGGGTTGAATTCAGGTGGGTACATCGTCCAGGAGACACATGTACCCTTAGGTGACTTAGAGGGTGCAACACTCGACGGTGCGCTGGAAATGTGCCCTACTCGACAGCAGGCTACAGATCCCAAGAGCGCCCAGGTAACAGGATTGCCTGTAGCTGTGTCATCTCTTCATGACTACTGAGTCATTCTAGTTATTAACCTTAATCCATTTTAGTAGGTACTCCTGACCGTGGCACTCAGGAGTCCCATCCTAGACATGATGCGAGACTGGACAAGTGGATTTAACAAGCAAGCAAGAAGAACCACCCACGGTGTCAAGACAGGTCAAGCTAAGTATCAGGTCATGTCAAGTCAGGAGTGCGCCACCACGGGCCACTATCATGTCAGGTTGGTCATGTCAGGAGCGCACCACTACAGGTCACTGTCGTGTTATGCAAGTTCCTTGCCATACCATGCCATGTACAATAGTCATTCCAAACATATTAAGTAAAATCAAGTTCATGACAAAAGGCGTAAGGATATAAAATGGGCATAAAATATCTAATAAAATATCAATATACACGACTATAGAAAAGCCAAGCTTAAAGAAATAAGACCAAAACTCCAAGAGCCTGCGGGTTAAGCAAGGGGGTCAGGGGAGCAGCGTAAGAAAAAGTCACGCACGCTGAGAGAGCAGCGTAGGTGAAAGTCACGCACGCTATAGGGAGCAGCTGCGTGAAAGTCACGCACGCTCAAGGGAGCAGCTGCATGAAAAGTCACGCACGCTCAAGGGAGCAGCTGCATGAAAAGTCACGCACGCTGAGAGAGCAGCGTAGGTGAAAGTCACGCATGCTACAGGGAGCAGCTGCGTAAAAGTCACGCATGCTCAAGGGAGCAGCTGCGTGAAAAGTCACGCACGCTCAAGGGAGCAGCTGCGTGAAAGTCATGCACGCTCAAGGGAGTAGTGTACGTGAAAGTCACGTACGCTGAAGGGAGCAGTGTACGTGAAAGTCACGCACGCTACAGGGAGCAGCTGCATGAAAGTCACGCACGCTCAAGGGAGCAGCTGCGTGAAAGTCACGCACGCTCAAGGGAGCAGTGTACGTGAAAGTCACGCACGCTGAAGGGAGCAGTGTACGTGAAAGTCACGCACACTCAAGGGAGCAGTGTACGTGAAAGTCACGCACACTCAAGGAGACACGCTTCCAACAGTAAGCGTACTCAAGCCTGCGTACGCAGCGCTAAAGAGCGCGCGTAGCTCAGGGTGCGTAAGCTAAATAGCTCTGCACACTGCTCACTGTCTTCTCCAACAGCAAGAACACCATAGATGAACCCAAGGCTTCAAAGCATCATAACTTGGCCATCCGAACTCCAAATCCAGATTTCCAAAGTTCCAACTTGGGTAGAATTGAATGCTCTTCCACATGGAAACATCAAAAACCTATAAAATCTAACTTAAGTAGCTCAAACCATACAAAATCTGAAAATAGAAATAACTTAGATCTATAACAATGGAGGCTCCAAATTACAAAAACCTAAGTTCTAATGTTGATCACCATGTCCTAATCTAGCAAATGGACAAGGAAAAGAGGGTTCTCATGTAGTGGCAAGATGCACTTGCCTAGGATTAGGAGAGTTGTAGAGGAAGGAGAAGAAGAAGAAGAAGGAAATTAATGGTGGAAGTTATGAGGAGAGAGAGTGGTAGATGGGGATATAAAGAGGGGAGTTGTGGTGGGTTGAGGGTGTAGCATAGGGCTAGGGTGATCCAACACAAAACTGAACCAAACCGAACCAACCCAATAAAATCGAGCCATAAGAAAACCCAAAATACGAGAAATACGAAAATTCCACAAGCTGAGAAAAATAAAAATACATGCCAAAATCCAGATACGAGTATAAAAACAAAATATAGGAAATACGGGAAATGAGGGTGACAGGGGAACTGGCGGAGGGGAGCGTGCCCCCTCCTCTTCCAGCTCGTCTTGAGGAGCCACCTGCTGGCTCGAGTTCGGGGATTCAGGTGGCGGCACAGCTGGGGCAGGGGACAATGGTCCTTACGTCCTCTTCTGCTCGGGCGGCTCTGAGAATCGACCTTTCTACTTTGCCAAGTGTCCAGACTCTTCGGGTGGCGGAGGAGGAATTAGCTGCTATCCGCGCATCTTTCCGCTCGGAATTTATCTCTCTGGTGGCAAGTTCTAGCGTGCCTCCTTCGACATTGCCGGCCACGCTTCCTTTGACGCCGTCCTCTACGGAAGTTCTGGACGAAGCATCACAGGACGTGGTTGACAGCTTCTATCGCCATTTGAAGAGAAAAATATAAGCTATTGTGGAACGGGGAACTCCTTTCGTCTTGGCCCGACAATGCGCCCAAGGCCAAATTGACATTCTCAGAACCCTTCCTCGCGGGAAAGGGATAGCTGCGCTCCTGGAGCCTAAGCTGTTGGAGGCTGATCAGCTGGTAGCCCATCTTTAGGTGTTGCGGCAAGCTGATCTGCCTGCTTCTATTGATCAAGAGTGCGGTTTTCTCATAACTGTCATAGAGAAGATAAGGGCGGCTCGGGATAAGACCAAGCCAGTCATACAGAAGGACCTCTATGATCTCTCTGAGCTATATGATCAGTTGAGCTGTGAGAGTGAAGATGTTACGGCTCGGAAAGCGACTGCCTCCCGTGGGATCATTGACACGAGGGAGCAGATCCTTGAACTTCAGAGGAAGTTAGCTTTCCTGGAGTCTGAGCTTGAGGCGGCCCGCACCGAAAGGGTGCTAATTATCCAGGAGGCTGACATAGTTAGTCGAGCTTCTACTGGCCTGGAGCTAGCCCTGAAGAAGTTAGAGGACGGCTGGCGGGTGCACATGGACTTGGATAGTGCGGATCGGTTGTCCCATGAGGCCGAGCGTCGAGCTAGGCAGCGTCTTCAGCGGGGGACCGCCTTAGTGAAAAACCGTCTACTGGAATTATGTACCGCTGAACCATAGACGGCTTTTTTCTTCTTTTTATTTTCGTTCTTCTCCTTCCTTTATGTGGGACGTTGTCCCTAGAACATGTAGTATTTTCGTCTTCCAAATAAAAGAATATGTTTTATTTTACCCTTTTTTTGTACTGCTTGTTGTGCCTGTGGTGTTATGGTTGTGTTTACCACGCTTGGGGGACTTGTTTGTGGACCTATTACCCTTGGCATACCTTAGTTTTAGGTATGGATAACAAGTTTGATGGGGATACCTAGAACAATTCCATGGTAAGGTGGTCATGGACGTTCCTGGTATCGGAAGAAAGAATGCCATGGAGCAGCTGGGCTCCCGGGGCATGATGAGAAATGATGTGCATGTACTTAGGAAACTTAGTACAATATTTATGGTCAACATAGGACATTTGTGGACCTATTATCCTTGGCGTACTCTGGTTCAGGATACGGATAATAGGATGAGAGAAGACCACCATACTTACTCAGAGGTAATGAGGACATGGCAAGTATGTGGGTTTTACCGCGGAGTCTTCCTCCTCAGAGGTAATGAGGACATGGCAGGAGTGGACTCAGCGGAGGATACTTATGGTCAACAAAGGACATTTGTGGACCTATTATCCTTGGCGTACCCTGGGGTTTTTTTTTGTACAGATAATAAGTCGAAAGGGAACCAGCATACTTACTCAGAGGTAATGAGGACATGGCAAGCATGAGGGTTTCTTCGATGGAGCCTTCCCACTCAGAGGTAATGAGGATGTGGCAGGAGTGGGCTCCATGAAGGGGTACACAGAATGACTCAGAGGTAATGAGGACATGGAAGTTCTATATAGAGTGGTGATTTATTTTTGGCGGAAGTAAAATGACTCAGGGGTAACATCGACATGGTCGCTTTGGAAATTTGTGGATCCGTTACCCTTTTTGTGCACTGAGAGTGCGGGTAGTGGATCATGAGGGAGGATCTCTTTCAAAAGAATAAGTTCAGAGGTATGGTTATACATGACTTACTACCTAAAAGAGTGATCGAAATGTAAGTTCAGAGGTACCTACGGGTACATAACTCAGCAATCTTGGATATTTGGATGTGAGTTCAGCGGTACCGGAGGGTACATAACTCAATAATCTAGAATTTTGTGGATGTGAGTTCAGCAGTGCCGACGGGTACATAACTCAATAATCTAAAATTTGTAGATGTGAGATCAGTAGTACCGGTGGGTACATAACTCAATAATCTAGAATTGGGAGGATGTGAGTTCAGCGGTACCAGCGGGTACATAACTCGATAATCTGGAATTTTGTGAATGCGAGTTCAGCGGTACCGGTGGGTACATAACTCAATAATCTGGAATTGGGAGGATGTGAGTTCAGTGGTACCGGCGGGTACATAACTCGATAATCTGGAGAATGTCGTTTAGACATAATATTTCTTCAGGAACTTGCCGTTGATGGGCAACATGAGCAAGTCTCCGTTTTGTTTTGCGAGACGGTAAGCACCGTTGGAGAATACAGCCTCAATGATAAATGGCCCTTCCCACTTTGGCTGGAATTTGCCGGCGGTTTTGTGAGTCATAACCATCGGCCTTCGAACAGCCAGAACGAGATCGCCCACTTGGAATGTTCTGATTTTAACCTTCTTGTTGAAGGCTCCGGAGATGCGTGCTTGGTATAGCTCGATTCGTTGCTGAGCCAAGAGGCACTTTTCATCTAAGGCCTTGTAAGCCCCCTGAATTTCAGGGCTATTTTAAAATTTTCTGAATAAATTATTATCGATAAATATTTTATTTATTTAATTGTTTAGATCATTAATGTACCTTTCCATGACTTTGACTTTTGGAGCGTCAGGGATACCAATCTCTGTAAACTCTCTTCATGGGTTTTGAAGTAGGCAAGATTATCTTCCTGTTGATATATCGTGTCCCACTTGAACTCGTTCCCTTGTGCTCCTTTTGTATCGCGCAAGTTCGGGTCAACTTAGACCGATTAATCGTTGAATAATTATTCCCACTTTTATTTTTGATCTTCGTTTGCACGCCACCGTGACTTTTAATTTAGGAGCACCAGACCAGTCGTTTTCTCAGAACCAACTTCTCATGAATCCTATGGCCTTCGTGTCCCACTCAGACACTCCATTTTGTGCTCCATTTTCTTCGCACGACTTCCGGGTCAATTTAGGCCGATTTATTTTATGCCGTGAAACCTGATTTAATTTCCAATTTAATTTCGGGACCCGACATCGATCCAACCTAGTCGACCCAAAGTATGGACGTGGCCCACATGAAGCCTACTACCCGCATGAAACTTGTGTCCCATTTATTGGAGTCCCCGTATATTATTTATTTTCCCGTGATCATAAATACCCATTTTTAATTTAATTATTGCACCCAGTTCGATTTTGGCCCGATCCGGCTCGACCGAACCCGAACCCAAGCCCCATGTTGTTCTCCCATGACTGTTCAAGTACCCTACTTAATTTTTCCCTTTTTTTCCTATTTAAAATATCTCCTCTCTACTTTATTAAATATCTCCTATATTTTTTTATTTTTTTAAATATCTCCTATATATATACATATATATATATATATATAAAATATATAAAAAAATATATATATATATTTTTTATATAAAAAAATATATATAAATATATATATATATATATATATAATAATATATATATATATATATATATATATATATATATATATATATATATATAATCTTTATCTCTCCTCCCATTAAAACACAAACACACCTCACCCCCTCCATCACAGCACATCAATCCCCCCCTCCCCAACCGACTACTCTCTCCCCCCTCTCTTAAATATCTCATTATCTCTCTCTATTCTCACACTCTTTCTATATATATATATATTAATGTATATATACACACACCATACATCACTCTCTCTCTCTCAACATAAACACACACATTACCCCCTCCACCTCACAGGAACAACCCCCCCTTCCGACAGTACTACACACCCCCCCTCTCTCTCTCACAAATATCTCTCCCCCTCTCTATTCTCACCCTCTCTCATATTAATACACACACACACCCATACAAATCTCTCTCTCTCCCACTCTCCTTACACAATAAAACACACACACCACTCCACCACAGCCGACTCCTCCCCTGGCCGAACACCCCTCCACCAGCCACCACCCTCTCCTCCTCCCGAGCTCCATCCTCTCCTCCTCCTACACCATCATCTTCGCCACCATCATCATCAAATTCACCATCTTCACCATTAACCATCTTCACCACCACCACAACTCCACACCACCACCCGAGCAAACACCCACACGCCGCCACCACCGCACGACCGCCGCCCGCCGTGGTCGGCCGGCCCTACCGCCGCACCCCGCTGTAAACAGCAGCAGCAGCAGCGAGCAGCGGTGGCTGCCGCGCCACCCCGTGCGCGGGCATGTGCGTGGCCGTGCGCCACCACGTGGCCGGCCCGCACCACCGCGAGCTTCCCCCCCATCCAGCAACCTTCGACGAACCCCCTGGCCGCCGCCTTCCTCCCCGGTGCGACGCATAGGCTATTCGTGCGTTTTGAACGGAATCCCGTTGGCGCGCGCGAGTTTTGAACTCGGAAATGGCGCTCCGTCGCAGCAACTTCGCACGGATTTTCTGGGAGATCCGACCGTTGGATCGACGAACTTTTTGCTCCATTGCAATCTTGCTATATCCATCTTCACTCCTGTCAATTTTCGTCCGTTAATTTTGTCGTTTGGTACCTCAAAACTGGCCACCAAGTTGACGTTTTAAATTGAACTATTTTTGGGCAGTTTCGTGATGCCAACTTCGCGGGTTCGTAACTCCGCCGTCGCAGGTATGTTTTGTATGCCGTCAGTTCTGGTACACAGCTGGTATAACCATCTTCCTGTCTCCTTTAGGTTTCGTTTCATTACAAGCACGTTTGGTTGGTTGAATTCGACGCCAAAGTTGGCCGTCCGAATTATTTAAATTGCACTTGTAAAATTCCATTTTTGAACCCGGGACTCCGGATTCAATTTCTGACACCACCAGTAGACTCGTGGCATCGTTCTGGCATATTTTCATATAAAGTTTGCTTGATTTGGAGAACGTGGGCCTGGCACGTATTTCGGTGCAAAGCGGGTCCCACTTTTCGAGTCAACGGGTCACTTTGAGATCGGCTCATCGGAATCCAATTCTGGATATACCGTTGAGTTCGTATCGTCATTCTGGACTCGTTGACATATAATTTGCTGAGTTTTGAAGACATTTGCTCCGGTACGCATTTTCGTGCAAACCGGATACCAAGTGTCGCGTCAACGTGTCATTTTGAGATCGGCACATCGGAATCCTATTTCGGACATACCGTTGGATTCGTATCATCATTCTGGATTCGTGGACATATAATTTTCTAAGTTTTGTTGACTTCTATTCCAACATGTTTTTTGGTGCAAAGTGTGTCCAACGGCGGACATCATTTTGACCCGAAATTACCGTTTTGCCCCTGTGTCTAAATTGGACTTATGGGTAGGCTATCCTAGCTGATTTGACCGTTCTGGACACGTTGGTGATATTTATTTTATCATCCGACAACATCTGTAGATTTTGCTTATGTATTATCCTTAATTTGTAATTAATTATTTTTCTAAAAATTGTTACTTTCTGTTTTTGAATTTTTATATATATTTTAAATTCTATAAAAATCTGGGAAAAATTGTATTTAAATATTATGTTAATTTAGCTAATTTATTATAATTTTTCTAGCATTTATTAAGTGCTTTTGGTATTTTATAAAAATAGGAAAACATAACTCATTTTTAGTATATTTATGTTTGCTAATTTTTAATAAATATTTATGAAGGTTTATAAATTCCAGAAAAATTAGTATAAATTTCTATAAATAATAAGGTTCATTTTGGTACTTTATTTTATATATATTTAAGCTTTTTGTCTATCTCAAAAATTATTGGAACATAGTGTACAGTAGATTTAATTATTGAATAATTATGACTTGTAACTTTTTATGTTGTTTTGTGTTTTAGTCGTATTGGACCTCACCCCGCACTAGTGTAAAGATCCTAGGAAGTTAGTTTGTGTATAGTGGCACTCCACATTAGACTTTTATGCTAGGTCCCCACTTAGTTAGTGTCCAGTTAAGAGGCGTGTCACACCACTAGTGTAATATTGAACATAGCTTAGAACTGAGTTTGTATATCATTATTGACAGGACACCAGGCATCTATATCTTCGTACTAGTATTTTTGCTTTGCTCGAGGCAAGTACATCTACAAACTCATTTACTGTCTTTTAATGCTAGAACATGTATTAACCCTGTTAAAATACTGATCATTGAGGTAGCAAGTTATGTCTTCACATGTTGTATCACTTTCAGTACCGGCCATGCTTAGGACAGTTATCATATCTTCATATGCTTCTTACTGGTTCCCCGTACATGTTTCACTATGCTCATATCTGCTCCGAGTATTCACATGTTTCATACAATTGAGGTTGAAAAATATGGTTGATGACCAAGCATTGTTTGCTTATAAACATACCCAGAGAATGACCTATAGTTTAGGGTATACATAAATGTTTCATGTTAGTATAGAAGATTCTAAAGGATATATGACGTAGTTTATGATAGAAGGACTTTGATTGAACCTGAACCAAAAGATTGTAAAGAGAAACAGAAGAAATGATTACAAGAGTAGCAGATTGAGTATTGTAGCCAGTGCAGCTACATATTATAGTTTGACCGGTTGGATGATTTTTTATTTCGAGGACGAAATTTTTGTAAGGTGGGTAGGATGTAAGCCCCCTGAATTTCAGGGCTATTTTAAAATTTTCTGAATAAATTATTATCGATAAATATTTTATTTATTTAATTGTTTAGATCATTAATGTACCTATCCATGACTTTGACTTCTGGAGCGTCAGGGATACCAATCTCTGTAAACTCTCTTCATGGGTTTTGAAGTAGGCAAGATTATCTTCCTGTTGATATATCGTGTCCCACTTGAACTCGTTCCCTTGTGCTCTTTTTGTATCGCGCAAGTTCGTGTCAACTTAGACCGATTAATCGTTGAATAATTATTCCCACTTTTATTTTTGATCTTCGTTTGCACGCCACCGTGACTTCTAATTTAGGAGCACCAGACCAGTCGTTTTCTCAGAACCAACTTCTCATGAATAATCTACTTGAGACGCTCTCCACCAATGGCCTTCGTGTCCCACTCAGACACTCCATTTTGTGCTCCTTTTTCTTCGCACAACTTCCGGGTCAATTTATGCCGATTTATTTTATGTCGTGAAACCTGATTTAATTTTCAATTTAATTTCGGGACCCGACATCGATCCACCCTAGTCGACCCAAAGTATGGACGTGGCCCACATGAAGCCTACTACCCGCATGAAACTTCTGTCCCATTTATTGGAGTCCCCGTATATTATTTATTTTTCCCGTGATCATAAATACCCATTTTTAATTTAATTATTGCACCCGGTTCGATTTTGGCCCGACCCGGCTCGACCGAACCCGAACCCAAGCCCCATGTTGTTCTTCCATGACTGTCCAAGTACCCCACTTAATTTTTCCCTTTTTTTCCTATTTAAAAATATCTCCTCTCTACTTTATTAAATATCTCCTATATATATATATATATATATATATATACATATATATATATATATATATATATATATATATATCATCTTTATCTCTCCTCCCATTAAAACACAAACACACCTCACCCCCCTCCATCACAGCACATCAATCCCCCCTCCCCAACCGACTACTCTCTCCCCCCTCTCTTAAATATCTCACTCTCTCTCTCTATTCTCACACTCTTTCTATATATATATTAATATATATATACACATACCATACATCACTCTCTCTCTCTCTCTCTCAACATAAACACACACATTACCCCCTCCACCTCACAGGAACACCCTCCCCCATTTCAACAGTACTACACACCCCCCCTCTATCTCTCACAAATATCTCTCCCCATCTCTATTCTCACCCTCTCTCATATTAATACACACACACCCATACAAATCTCTCTCTCTCCCACTCTCCTTACACAATAAAACACACACACCACTCCACCACAGCCGACTCCTCACCTAGCCGAATACCCCTCCACCAGCCACCACCCTCTCCTCCTCCCGAGCTCCACCCTCTCCTCCTCCTACACCATCACCTTCACCACCATTATCATCAAATTCACCATCTTCACCATTAACCATCTCTACCACCACCACAACTATACACCACCACCCGAGCAAACACCCACACGCCACCACCACCGCACGACCGCCGCCCGCCGTGGTCGGTCGCACCCTGTATAGGGGCACGAGAAGTACATTTTAGATACTTGTACCACAGTATATTTTACACCTATTGACCGATCACGTACCTGCTACAGTTTTAAACATTACATATGCATCTGTCTCTATGACATATGTGTCCTTGCCATGATTGTCACGACCCGCACCCTGTATAGGGGCACGAGAAGTGGGTACGTCCAGCCTACGCCACAGTGTCGACGGTAGAACGCTGTCCTAGGTCAATCATCTAACAATATAAAAGTACCTGTACAGTTTATACTCTTCGAATGGAGGTGACATAACAGAAAACAATCTCAATTACATCTAGGGTAGAAGAATTAAAGATAGATAGATAGACAGTAACTCAAGAGAATAGCAGAATAGATGAAATAAGTCCAAGTGTCTAGGATAACATAACATTAGAATGTCAACTCATAACAATAAGTCTAAGAGTCTATATATCTCAACATCTCAAAATACAACACAGATGTGAGGCAAAATGATAATACAGAAAAGACTGTCTAGCTAAACTAGCCTAGACTACTGGGGCAACATCCTCAGCTGTAGGTGGATCCTGCTGAGGGTCCACAACATAAGTATCATCTAGTCCTGCTCCATAATAGGTAGACACCAGGGCCTCATCCTCATCCTCTGTAATATTTTCAACAGGTCCAGTCAGGACAGGAACGAGCATAATACATCTCACGCAGTGCATAGTATGATAGGAAATATAAAGCATGCAATAGAGTAAAATACAGGAACTGCTGAAGGAAGATACATGTAGCAAAAGAGATAACTGTAATGAAATATCTACTATAATAGAGAACTAGCAGTGTCTAGTGAGTCAGAGTAAAACATAGACATGTGAAATGGCATAGGAGATTCATGGCTACAGCTAGAAGTGATTCATGACTACAGCTACTGGGGTAATATCCAAATGACTATTTCTACTCCCCCATCCCCAATCAATACACAAGGATCCATTCAGGTTATGTTAAGATTCATGATAAGCCCATAAATGGGAGATTCATGAGAGGGTCTGTGAACATAAGAGTATATGAGTCACAAGCGATTTGTGAATCTATGAAAGCATAGAGATACATAATGATTCGTAAAAAGCACAAACATGCTGTATCTGATGCTCCCGAGGGGGATAACATCTCATGAAAAGATCCATATAGTACCAATCCGTGATAACAATCGTGTCAGCATCAAGTAAAGTAATCTAGAGCAATAATATAAATCCTGGCAAATATGAAACGGTCAGAGAATGTACTCGCCTGATAACTGAATGTCTGAAAAGGATATACTGCCTGAGGAGAGATGTATAGCTCCTAATCAGAGCAATACAAGTCACAATGTATCCACAATGGTAAAAATAAATTATACAATGCATACTACATGATTCTAGGTCAATCTGGTCAAAAGTCAACTCTTGGTCAACTCAACAGTCAAACTGGGTCACAGGAAGTCATACTAGGTCACAGGGAATCAAACTAGGTCAAATAAAGTCAAACAAGGTCAAACAAGTCAAATACTAGTCAACATGATCAATCTGGGTCAAGTCTAGGTCAAACTTAGACCAACTAAGGTTTTGGTCAAACAAAGACTAGTCAAGAAGGTTATTAGGTCAATCTTGAGTAATGGTCAACTTCTAGTCAACCTCTAAGGCTAACACCAATCATGACACAACTCCTAAGTATACCACTTAACCCCATACATATCTTAATCTACATAGGGCTATCTATATAACCCATGTGGTCAAACCTAATCAACTAGTTAGGGTTTTGGTCATTAGGTCAATTAGGGTTAGCCCCTAATACCATAGGCTAATCACTTAGGCAATAGGCTAGTGACTTAGGTTTCTATATAAACCTATATCTAGAAGGTCATTTATATATATACATATATATATAAATATAGATATACAAAAGTCTATCTACTACATATATATATCAATATGTATACCCTATATATATAATACCAATCATTCTCACATATATACATAATATATATACATATATAAATAGCTAACATATATACATTCTCACATATATATATATATATATATATATATATATATATATATATATATATATATATAAGCCCATAAATGTATACCCTCAACTATATATATACCAATATATATAGTTGTATATAATATAACATATATATATATATATATATATATATATATATATATATATATATATATATATATATAACATATATATATATATATATAGAGGGAAATAGAGAGAGAGATGTGAGAGAGTGAAAGAGAGAATTAGAGAGAGAGTGAAGGAGAAAACAGTGAAAGAGAGAGAATGGGCTGGACAGGAAAAGGGGGGGGCTGTTCTCAGATTCCTGAGAACAGAAATCACAGCCCCCAAACACACACATAAAACACCCACACCTACATATTTATACCTACATGTATATACACATGTACATACTTGTGTATACACCTAAATTCCTCCCACACACTCATATACATATATACTACCTATCCATACACTAAAAATACACATATACATGTATAAATCATAACAAAATAGGTTTTGAAATTCATTTTGGAAAACTGGGAATAAATCCCAAATCTGGAAATATGGACTGTGTTCTCGAAAAGTAGGTAATCTCAAATACACACACTAAACCGAGCTAAGGCTCGAACCTAAAGGTTGGTAAGTGTGTCCCACAGTGTCCCCTAGTGTCCTAGGTGCCTGACACGACACCACGATACGAAATAATGTGTCCAATCACTCAAAAACCCAATAGGGTAAATCCTGATACGCACACGCGTACACAGCGTCGTGCACGCGTTCCTCACGCTCGTGGACACACCACGAGACACGACACATCTCGTGGTCATGCACACGTGTAGCCCACACATAGGGCTACACGATCCACACACTGACACGTGTCCACGACACTCCTGGACACGATACGAAACCCGTATCAGTCGTGAAAAACACGACTGATACACACGTTCAGACCGCATCTTGCACGCGGTTGCACGTCTCGTGCTCGTGACACAGGACACGACACATCTCGTGGTCGTGTCCTCGTGTTCGTCACTTGAAGGGCTACACGCTCGTGTCACCACAAGGTATCCTCGATTCGTGTCTACGCGACACGAAGGCCATGTCTAAGTCGAATTTTTGACTGAAATACGCGCATGCACAGCAGTGCGTGTCCAGTACGAGTGAGATTTCTCACTCGACATGACACGAGAAGTTGTGAGATTTTAGGGGCATGTTCACAGACATTGCCCCCTCGTGTCCACCAATTTTGGCGTGTCCACGTGCTCTGTGCAGTGAGCACGAAGGGTGTGGTAGCAGGGCATGCACGCGTGTGCTCGTGCAGTGGGTTCGTGTCCATTTTGGACACAAACACAGCACAAAAACGTGCTCAGTCCACTTGGGTTGTAACCTACAAGTCTAGAGCTGCACAAAAATGTAATTTGTTTTAGAAAAACACAAAAACCAATCCTTTGTGGCATTTCATCAAACAAGGGTTTTCAAACACAGATACGTGTCCGATACGGACACCAAACCAATCCTAAATTTCACCAAACTTAGCCTACAGTTGGGGTATACCTATATGCATGCATTTATGAAGAAAAATCAGGATATTAACTAGGTTTATGGGTATTTACCTATTTGAGTGAAAACTCAAGAAACACCAAGTAGGGGGGGTGTCCTCTTCTCTTGGTGATGCCCAAAGCTCCACAAATCCTTGATAGCAGGCCCTAACTAGTATCCTCTAGTGTAGGGAAGTCCAATGCAAGAAACTAGAGGTGATTTGGATCAAAAATGATCAAGTTGTGTAGGTTTGAAGGAATAGGATTTTTCTAGGATTAAAATTCATGTAAAAATGTTCATGAATGATTTGATGGGATTATATAGGATATGTGGCTGCTAGGGGGGGTGTCTTGGCCGGCCATGGCAAGGGGGGGTGTCCTTGGGTTTCTTCTAGGTTAAGGCAAAGACTTTGGTGTAAAAGTCTTGATATTTTGAGTAATTCAAGCAAAATATCCATAAAGGCATCCTAAGATATTTATACCACTTTAACCCATGTCTAATTATCCATCCTAAAGCTTCTAGGTTAGTAGCTAACCTCTAGATTAGTGCTAAACTAGGTTAGGGACTAACATGACACTAATCAATAATTAAATAATAATAAAAACACATAAATCCAAATAATTCCAAATAAATCCTAGAAAATTACCAAAATACCCTTTCGGCTAAAAAGCCCTAATTTGAAGTTCTAAACCTATGGCTAGGCTCACATGATCATGGTTAGTCTCTAGGTTATGAAATCTCTAGGGTTTATACTAGGGTTATAATAGTAAGTCACAAAGTCATAAGTCATGACTTAGAAAATGGTTTTAACTAACTAAAAATCACCAAAAATCATATCATGACTATAATACCATTAATAAATAATAAAAATAATAATTTTTCAAAAATACCCTAATTTCAGAAAACCGGGTGTTACAAGTCTACCCACCTTAAAATAATTTTGTCCTCGAAATTTAGATGGTCGTACTCCTCCTAGGTCAAACCTCCAACAATCAGGGATGAAGCCACTACCTAGCAATATGGAAGGTCAACAAGCAAAATATGGATAGTAGACCTATACTGGGTCATGTCCAAAAATTGGCTGGCAGTTTTAGGTCATAAGGTGTTCTTAATCCAATCGAAATCAAAAGTAACTCCATGGGGTAAATCAGGATGGAGTCTCGGGTCAGGAAAATCATACTAAGCAAATGAAGCACACAATGGTAAGCCTGAGTGGGACACTAAGGTCATGGGTGTAGAGTGTCATGTCTAGGTCATGTATGTGAAATTAGTTTTAAGAAAACAACTAGTCTTGTGCTCCTAATTTAAAAGTCACGGTAATGTGCCTACGATGATCATAATTTAGAGTGGAAAAGGTCTATGGCCTAAATTGAACCAAAAATCGTGATGAAATAGTAGTATAAAAGACAGGTTAGGTGGGACAGTCCTGGTCATAGGTATAGACTAGGAAGATAAGGAAACAATAAATCACAGGGCTAAAAGGGTTACCATTCTATGGTCAGTGCTACTCTATCAAAAAGGCATAGCATATACATTAATTCATTTAAGAAGAAAATTCTTGACAAAAGAGTTTAGTCAAGAATTATATTAATAGCTAAAACTACTCCTACTCCTACTCCTACTCCTAAGTAAGAGATAAAGAAACAAACAAACAATCGACAAAATCAAAAGAACTACCATGTCAAAACTGATCACTAATAAAGAACAGATAGGAGCAGATGGAATTGGATTTTAAGATAGATATAATGAAACAAGGTGGGAATAGAATTTAGAAGAACAGAACCTGCAAGCACATCGCCAACTGCCTGAGCATCCTCAACTGTCATGGCGTAGGCTCGCCCCTGCTGACCTCTTCCAGCCTGCTGCTGAAACTGCAAAAATCTCTGCTGCTGTAGCTGTAACGGTCCCCTCTGCTGCTGTCCTACCGGAGCCTTGGCTCCTGCTCCTGGTGCTGCTCCCTGTGCTACTCTGCCTGTGTACTGGGAACACTCCCTCAGCTGGTGGTCCGCTGCCCCACATAGTAGGCACCAGCCCAACCTCTTCCTGCACTCTCCCCATCCATGTCCCGATTTCTTACAGTAGGGACAACTGGTAGTCTGCTGTCTCGGGGCTTGCTGCTGCTGCCTCGGCTGCTGATACTGCTGTGGCTGCCTCTGCTGATGTTGATAGTGAGGCCTCTTGGCCTGACCTCCACTGCTGCCTGCTCCCTGTGTATCACGGCCCCTCTTGAGCTTCAGCTCAAGATCATCCTCAGCTGCCATCGCTCCTGCCAGAATCTCCTCAAAGGTGGCATTCCTGTCACTCTTGGTCAAGGACTTGACTTCCTTGACCAAGCCCTTCCTGAACCTCCTCGCCTTCGCTGTCTCGCTAAGGCCTTCCACAAATCTGCTCAACTGGCAAAACTCACCAGAATACTCCTCTACAGTCTGGTTTCCCTGAACCAGGTTCTCAAACTGGGTCTCCAAAGCACCGACTGCCTGATCCGGGAAAAACTTTCCCTTGAAGAGCTCCTTGAAAGCTCCCCATGTCTGCCCTGGAGTGCCTACTCTCGGGTCCGTCTGATACCAGGTACGGGCAAGATCCCGCATCTGGCTGGCTGCTGCCTCTATCTGTAGTCCGGCTGGTATCTCCGCCAGTCGGAAAATCTCCTCAATGTGCTCAATCCAGTCATCAGCATAAAGAATCCCCTCTGTCCCCAAGAAGTCCCTGGGGTTCATCTTCTTGAAGTCCTGAATGCCCAAAATCCTCTGCTGTCGCGGCTGTCCCAATCCTCCCTGTGGCTGGACAGCCAACCTCTCCACCGTCGCTCTAGCCTGCTGATGGACCTCATCTATGCCCCTGGTAAACTCCGTCGTATGACGCTGCTGTTGGGCCTGCTGCGTCTCTAGGAAATGCTGGAAGTATGAAAACATCTGTGTAGCATCCACTAATCCAGATGGCATCGGTGGCTGGAACTGCTGCTGGTGCTGCTGAAACTGTGGCTGACGAAACTGCGGGAGAGGCATGTCTGGGGTAGCTGGGATGGTCCCCCGAATAAGTAGAGGTGCACCCCCAAATGTGGCAGAAGCTCCCACATGAGCTGGAGTAAGGGGAGCTGTGGTCCCCGGGTCCTGGTGAACTGGACGAGAGGTGGCAGACCTCTCAGTGGTGTCACCTGGACCGAGTCGCTGTGATCGTGTCTCCACCATCCTTAAGACAGATCAATAAGAAAGTCAATAACGGTACAAGGATGATAGTATCAAGAAGGACAATATGAAATAGATTATACAGATTTGAACAAAAGTCAGTAGATTCAAATCCATAAAAATTTCCTAAATGTGATTGAGTATCCACTCTCTCTAAGCCTATTCCTCAAATCCTATCACAGGCTATAGTAATACTCTAGTTCGAATACCACTACATAAATGTGACCTGCATGGGCTACCATTAAAAATGTGTCACGATCTGCACCCTGTATAGGGGCACGAGAAGTGGGTACGTCCAGCCTACACCGCAGTGTCGGCGGTAGAGCACTGTCCTAGGTCAATCATCTAATAATATAAAAGTACCTGTACAGTTTATACTCTCCGAATGGAGGTGATATAACAGAAAACAATCTCAATCACATCTAGGGTAGAAGAATTAAAGATAGATAGATAGACAGTAACTAAAGAGAACAGCAGAATAGATGAAATAAGTCCAAGTGTCTAGGATAACATAACATCAGAATGTCAACTCATAATACAATAAGTCTAAGAGTCTATATATCTCAACATCTCAAAATACAACTCAGATGTGAGGCAAAATGATAATACAGAAAAGACTGTCTAGCTAAACTAGCCTAGACTACTGGGACAACATCCTCAGCTGTAGGTAGATCCTGCTGAGGGTCCACAACATAAGTATCATCTAGTCCTGCTCCATAATAGGTAGACACCAGGGCCTCATCTCCATCCTCTGTAATATTTTCAACAGGTCCAGTCAGGACAGGAACGAGTATAATACATCTCACGCAGTGCATAGTATGATAGGAAATATAAAGCATGCAATAGAGTAAAATACAGGAACTGCTGAAGGAAGATACATGTAGCAAAAGAGATAATTGTAATGAAATATCTACTAGGGTAATATCCACATGACTATTTCCACTCCCCTATCCCCAATCAATACACAAGGATCCATTCAGTTATGTTAAGATTCGTGATAAGCCCATAAATAGGAGATTCATGAGAGGCTCTGTGAACATGAGAGTACATGAGTCACAAGCGATTCGTGAATCTATGAAAGCATAGAGATACATGATGATTCGTAAAAAGCACAAACATGCTGTATCTGATGCTCCCGAGGGGGATAACATCTCATAAAAAGATCCATACAGTACCAATCCGTGATAACCATCGTGTCAGCATCAAGTAAAGTAATATAAAGCAAGAATATAAATCCTGGCAAATATGAAACGGTCAGAGAATGTACTCGCCTGATAACTGAATGTCTGAAAAGGATATACTGCCTGAGGAGAGATGTATGGCTCCTAATCAGAGCAATACAAGTCACAATGTATCCATAATGGTAAAAATAAAGTATACGATGCATACTACATGATTCTAGGTCAATCTGGTCAAAAGTCAACTCTTGGTCAACTCAACAGTCAAACTGGGTCACAGGAAGTCATACTAGGTCACAGGAAATCAAACTAGGTCAAATAAAGTCAAACAAGGTCAAACAAGTCAAATACTAGTCAACATGATCAATCTGGGTCAAGTCTAGGTCAAACATAGACCAACTAAGGTTTTGGTCAAACAAAGACTAGTCAACAAGGTAATTAGGTCAATCTTGACTAATGGTCAACTTCTAGTCAACCTCTAAGGCGAACACCAATCATGACATAACTCCTAAGTATACCACTTAACCCCATACATATCTTAATCTACATAGGGCTATCTATATAACCCATGTGGTCAAACCTAATCAACTAGTTAGGGTTTTGGTCATTAGGTCAATTAGGGTTAGCCCCTAATACCATAGGCTAATCACTTAGGCCATAGGCTAGTGACTTAGGTTTCTATATAAACCTATATCTAGAAGGTCATTTATATATATACATATCTATATATATAGATATACAAAAGTCTATCTACTACATATATATATCAATATATGTATACCCTATATATATAATACCAATCATTCTCACATATATACATAATATATATACATATATAAATAGCTAACATATATACATTTTCATATATATATAAAATATATATATATATATATATATATATATATATATATATATATATATATATATATATATATATATATATAAGCCCATAAATGTATACCCTCAACTATATATATACCAATATATATAGTTGTATATAATATAACATATATATATATATATAGAGGGAAATAGAGAGAGAGATGTGAGAGAGTGAAAGAGGGAATTAGAGAGAGAGTGAAGGAGAAAACAGTGAGAGAGAGAGAATGGGCTGGACAGGAAAAGGGGGGGCTGTTCTCAGATTCCTGAGAACAGAAATCACAGCCCCCAAACACACACACAAAACACCCACACCTACATATTTATACCTGCATGTATATACACATGTACACACATGTGTATACACCCAAATTCCTCCCACACACTCATATACATATATACTACCTATCCATACACTGAAAATACACATATACATGTATAAATCATAACAAAATAGGTTTTGAAATTCATTTTGGAAAACTGGGAATAAATCCCAAATCTGGAAATATGGACTGTGTTCTCGAAAAGTAGATAATCTCAAATACACACACTAAACCGGGCTAAGGCTCGAACCTAAAGGTTGGTAAGTGTCACGCCCCAGAACCAGAATACTGGAGAGCGGGGGCAGACATAGCCAGCTACGTATATTGAAATAGAATACATCTCGACTATACGGTCACGGCTGTCTAGATATGAGGGTTTACTACAATCCAACAGTCTCTTAAGGTCAAGCCTATTGTCTCAATCTCAAGCAAATAATATAATTACAAGATCTATGATCATTAAATATACAATAAAAGGCATCCCAAATATTACATATCAGCTGATCATGAAGCTAGTCGTACAAAATGTTAGGACTAGCAAGAGTTTAAGTCATACATGATCAACCCTAGAATTTGTTAATCATGTTTACAGCCCGTAGGCAGACAGTAAGTAAAGTGCATCAAGCTAACAGGTGCTCGTCGGCTAAACGCCTCAAGGAATAAATTTACAATAGAGTGAGCGAAACAAAATAGAAAACCCACTCGTAGCCCGGGTTCCTTCTAGTCGCCACCATTGGGCTGGAAGCTTGGTAGATCCTCGGGAGCTGCTCCAAAATCTGGCCACACAAAACCAGCTGGGTCAACCCCAGAAAGAGCAAGTGCCACAAGGGGGCCACGAAATAAGAACAAAATCCAGCATTAACACAAAAAGATATAATATTAAACTAGAATTATGAAAACATGTCAAGATGATATACGACGAGATAACCATTGAACTATTCCGATAGCCAGGTTACAACCCGTAAACCAAACAAGGACCGGGGTTGTAACCCTTCATCTGAACAGAGCTTGATTTTCCACCATTTATCGGCAAGATAATAATGTAAGCAATCAAGACAGGAAACATTCTGGTACTGGATCAAGATATGCCCAGACTGGTTATACTTCATTCAATCAATCACGGCCAAGCAGATACTACGGCTTACTACTTTAACTAACTAGGGTTATCACAGGCCTAATTACTAACAAGATGCAGTGAGATTGTTCCACAGCCACAAGCCCTGCAGACCATCCAGGCTACCCAGAATGAAAGATTAGGGTTGAATTCAGGTGGGTACATCGCCCATAAGACAAATGTACCCTTAGGTGACTTAGAGGGTGCAACACTCGACGGTGCGCTGGAAATGTGCCCTACTCGACGGCAGGCTACAGATCCCAAGAGCGCCCAGGTAACGGGATTGCCTGTAGCTGTGTCATCTCTTCATGACTACTGTGTTATTCTAGTTATTAACCTTAATCCATTTTAGTAGGTACTCCTGACCGTGGTACTCAGGAGTTCCATCCTAGACATGATGCAAGACTGGACAAGTGGATTAATAAGCAAGCAAGAAAGAACCACCCACGGTGTCAAGACAGGTCAAGTTAAGTTATCAAGTCATGTCAAGTCAGGAATGCGCCGCCACGGGCCACTATCAAGTCATGTTGGTCATGTCAGGAGTGCACCACTACGGGTCACTGTCGTGTTATGCTAGTTCCTTGTCATACCAAGCCATGTACCATAGTCATTCTAACATATTAAGTAAAATCAAGTTCATGACAAAAGGCGTAAGGATATAAAATGGGCATAAAATATCTAATAAAATATCAAAAGACAGGGTTATAAAAGAGCCAAGCTTAAAGAAATAAAACTAAAACTCCAAGGGTCAATAGGTTAAGCAAGGGGTCAGGGGAGCAGCGTACAAAAAGTCACGCATGCTCAAGGGGAGCAGCTGCATGAAAAGTCACGCAAGTTCAAGGGAGCAGCTGCGTGAAAAGTCACGCAAGCTCAAGGGAACAGCTGCGTGAAAAGTCACGCAAGCTCAAGGGAGCAGCTGCGTGAAAAGTCACGCAAGCTCAAGGGAACAGCTGCGTGAAAAGTCACGCAAGCTCAAGGGAACAGCTGCGTAAAAAGTCACGCACGCTCAGGGGCAGCGTACATAAAAAGTCACGCACGCTCAGGGGGGCAGCGTATGTGAAAGTCACGCACGCTACAAGGAGCAGTGTGTGAAAGTCACGCACGCTACAGGGAGCAGTGTGTGAAAGTCATGCACGCTACAGGGAGCAGTGTACGTGAAAGTCACGCACGCTGAAGGGAGCAGTGTACGTGAAAGTCACGCACACTCAAGGGAGCAGTGTACGTGAAAGTCACGCACACTCAAGGAGACACGCTTCCAACAGTAAGCGTACTCAAGCCTGCGTACGCAGCGCTAAAGAGCGCGCGTAGCTCAGGGTGCGTAAGCTAAATAGCTCTGCACACTGCTCACTGTCTTCTCCAACAGCAAGAACACCATGGATGAACCCAAGGCTTCAAAGCATCATAACTTGGCCATCCGAACTCCAAATCCAGATTTCCAAAGTTCCAACTTGGGTAGAATTGAATGCTCTTCCACATGGAAACATCAAAAACCCATAAAATCCAACTTAAGTAGCTCAAACCATGCAAAATCCGAAAATAGAAATAACTTATATCTATAACAATGGAGGCTCCAAATCACAAAAATGCAAGTTCTAATGTTGATCACCATGTCCTAATCTAGCAAATGGACAAGGAAAAGAGGGTTCTTATGTAGCGGCAAGATGTACTTGCCTAGGGTTAGGAGAGTTATGGAGGAAGGAGAAGAAGAAGAAGAAGGAAATTAATGGTGGAAGTTATGAGGAGAGAGAGTGGTAGGTGGGGATATAAAGAGGGGAGTTATGGTGGGGTGAGGGTGTAGCATAGGGCTAGGGTGATTCCAACACATAAACCGAACCAAACCGAATCCAACCAATAAAATTGAGCCACAAGCAAAACCCAAAATACGAGAAATATCGAAATTCTACAAGCTGAGAAAAATAAAAATACATGCCAAAATTCCAGATACGAGTATAAATACAAAATACGGGAAATACGGGAAATGAGGGTGACAACTCTACCCACCTTAAAAGAATTCCGTCCTCGAAATTTAATCAAGGAGCTAGAGATTGCCACGACAAGCTACACTAAGCACAGGCAAGCTACACTAAGCAGTCCAATCATACAATCATACAATGCAAGCAAGGAAGGGAAAATGTAAGGCGTAAGAAAGACAGTATACCTCACGAGTCAAACAGGTAGGGATATCGCGATCGGATGTCGTCCTCACGCTCCCACGTTGACTCACCCTAGAGAGTGATGACCCCAAGCAACACGGACTAATTTAATAGTCTTGTTCTTGAGTATCTTTTCCTCAGGTCCAATATAGACACGGGCCTCTCCTCATACGAAAGGTTGGTACCAACAACCAATTCCGAATGGTCTAGGATGTGGCTCGGGTCCGGAATATACCGTCGTAATTGGGACACATGGAATACATCATGCACCTCACTTAGCGACGACGGAAGAGCGAGACGATAGGATACATCTCCTACTCGCTCTAGAATATCGAACGACCCTATATACCTAGGACTAAGCTTCCCCGCATGCCAAAGCGAATGACGCCGCAGGTTAGTCGAGATCCTAAGGAATACATGGTCACCGACAGCAAATTCTAAGGGACGTCGATGAGCATCGGCCCAATGGCGCTGGCGGTCCTGGGCAACTCGGAGGTGATCTCTGACCTTCCTGACCACTTCAACCGTCTGGGAAATCAATTCGGGTTCGAGCATCTGCCTCTCCCCGACATCGTCCCATGCTAGCGGGGATCTGCACTTCCTGCCATAAGAGCCTCGAAGGGTGCCATCTGGATACTGGTCCTGATAACTGTTGTTGTACGAGAATTCCACCAGGTGCAGATGATTCTCCCATGAACCTACCGAAGTCAAGGGTACAGGATCTCAACATATCTTCAAGGGTCTGGATTGTGCGCTCTGACTGTCCATCCGTCTGCGGGTGATAAGCTGAGCTGAACTGAGGACGAGTCCCCAAACTCTTCTGCAAGCTGCGCCTAAAAGTGTGATGTGAATCTTGAATCCCTGTCTGAGGTGATGCTGACTGGCACACCGTGAAGCCTGACTGATCTGCCTGAGGTACATCTCTGCTAGCTGTGCCGTCGACTAGTCTAACTCTGAATGGGAGAAAGTGTGCCACCTTGGTAAGCCTGTCCATAATTACCCAAATAGCATCTCTGTCGGCCAGAGATCTGGGCAATCCGGTCACAAAATCCATGGTTATATGCTTCCATTTCCATTCTGGGATCAGTAAGGGTTGAAGAAGTCCAGCGGGCCTCTGATGTTCAGCTTTAACCTGTTGGCAAACCAAACACCGAGAGACAAACCGGGCTATCTCCCTCTTCATGCCATTCCACCAAAAGGCTGACGAATATCACGGTACATCTTCATACCACCCAGATGAATAGAATATTGTGAACTGTGGGCTTCTGCCATGACTTCCTGTCTGATATCTCTATTAGGTACACAAAGACGAGTGCCGTGCCGAAGGGTACCGTCTTCATGGATATATAACTCTGGCCTTCTTCCTGCTTCACACTCTGCTCTGAGTCGCTGGATCTTGGGATCTGTTGACTGCGCCACCCGGATCCTCTCAACTATGCTGGACTGAACCTGTAGACTGGCCACCAATGCCATACTGGTTGGAAGAACCACCTCAATTCCCATCTTCTGAAGATCAGCCAATAATTCTGGTTGCGCCGTCAGGAAATAAACTCCGGCTCTCCTGCTCAACGCATCTGCTACAACGTTAGGCCTTCCCGGGATGATACTGTAAATCCACATCATAGTCCACCAGTAGCTCGAGCCATCTTCTCTGTCGCATATTAAGGTCCTTCTAGGGTGAAAACATACTTCAGGCTCTTATGATCAGTAAAGATCTCCACTCTATCTCCGTACAAGTAGTGTCTCCACAACTTCAAAGCAAATACTACCGCCGCCAATTCCAAGTCGTGGGTCGGGTAATTCTTCTCATGATCACGAAGTTGACGTGACGCATAAGATATTACCTTCCATGCTGCATCAAGACACACCCCAATCCTCTGCCTGAAGCGTCGCAATAAACTGTGAATCCTCCGGTCCCATCTGGAAGGGTGAGAATGGGAGCCGTTATCAAACCTCGCTTCTACTTCTCAAATGATTCCTAACACTCTGCTGTCCAAACAAACGGCACATCATTGCGGGTCAACTAGGGTCATCGGCGCTGAAATCCTTGCGAAATCTGAAACGAACCGCCGGTAGGTAGCCAGCCAATCCAAGGAAGCTGCGAACCTCTGCCACTGAGCTGGGTATCGGCCATGACTCGATAGCCACTAATCTTCTGGGGATCCACTTCCACTCCTCCTCGGGTAATGATGTGACCCAAGTATGATATGCGATCGAGCCAGAACTCGCATTTACTGAACTTGGCGTACAACTGATGCTCCCTAAGAGTCTGGAGGATGACTCTGAGATGCTGCTCATGCTCTGCTTTCACTCTTGCTGTAGACCTAGGATGTCATCTAGGAACACGATCACAAATTGATCCAAGTAAGGCATGAAAATACGATTCATGAGGTCCATGAATACTGCCGGCGCATTGGTCGCTCCAAATGGCATAACAAGGAACTCCCAATGTCCATACCTCGATCTGAACGCTATCTTCGGGATGTCCTGCTCACTGACTCTGATCTGGTGGTATCCTGACCGCAAGTCGATCTTCGAAAATACTGAAGCCCCTCTGAGCTGATCAAACAAGTCATCTATCCTCGGAAGAGGGTATCTGTTCTTGATTGTCACCAAATTCAAGGTACGATAATCAATACATAGCCTGGATGTACCATCCTTCTTTTTCACAAGAAGCATCGGGGCTCCCCAAGGCGATCCACTTGCACGGATGAATCCCTTGGTCCTCAGTTCTTCAATCATCTTGTATAAAATCTCCAACTCTGAAGGCGCCATCCTGTAGACTCGCTCTGACACTGGTGCTGTCCCGGGAATCATGTCTATAGTGAACTCAATCTCCCATTCCGGCGGCATTCCTGGAAGCTCCTCTGGAAAGACATCTGAAAACTCTTCAACTATCCGGGGTAACTGTACTGCTGCTACTGCCATCCGCAATGTTGGAGAAGATGGCTCCACTGTGCCTCTGGAAAACGAAAACTCTGGCTCACCGGGGATACTAAAGACAACTCTGCCAATATGACAGTCTATCCTAGCATACTGATTCCTCAACCAATCCATGCCTAGGACTACATCATAGTCTGCTATAGGAAACTCTATGAATCTAGCGGGAAACTCCCTACTGCTAACTACGATCCGATACGAGGAAAACACTCGATCTACTCCCACAAGACCATTACCAGTAAGTATATTGAGCCTCACTGATAATGACTCAGGGCTCTAATCCTATCATGTGTCGCGAATCGTGCAGACATGAATGAATGCGATGCACCAGAATCAAACAATACCGAAGCTGGAAAGGAGTTGACGAGAATAGTACCTGCCACTAACCTCACCTGGTGCAACTTCTTCATCCATAGCCATCATCATGGCCTGACCTTGTCCTCTGGCTGCTGGTCCCCTCTGCTGGAAACCTCTCTGCCTATTCTGGGTCTGAGCTTGGGCTTGTGTATACTGCTGGGGGTGTTGTTGCTGGAATGCCTGAGACTGAGGCGACAAGGGCCTCGAAGACTGATACTACTGCTGCTGAACTGGTGCTGGGGCCGGTCCTCTCACCGAAGAGCTAGAAGGGTTGGATGCTGATGAACCACCCCTATTCGGGCAAGCCCCTATCCTATGATCTGCTGCTCCATAAGCCAGGCACAATCTCTGCGCCCTACGACAATCCGCCACTACATGGCCTGGCTTCCTGCAATAAGAACATCCCATCGCGGAAGTCTGCTTCTGCTGCTGCGGGTACGTCGGGGTCGAATGCTGAACCAACGTTACTGAGGCCGCCCGCCTCGGAGTTCCAATGGTCAATCCCCTAGCTGCCGGGGCTGGAGCTGATGATTGGTGCATCTAACTGTGGGACCGCTTCCTGCTTTCGGTCCTATCCATGATCCTCTGGGAGGTGTACTCATGCCTCCTAGCTGCTCTTAAGACTGCATCGAACGTCTGGTGCTCGAACTGCTCAACCGCCAACAAGATCTCCAAATGTAGCCCCTGCTGGAATTGCTGGGCCCTATCAAACTCGGTCGCCACCAAGGTGGGGGCAAACCTACTGAGTCTAGAAAACTCCGATGCATAACTGTCGACTGTTCTGCCTCCTTGCTTAAGTTGGTAAATCTGGTCTGCAGGTCGTACCGAGCCACAGCATCGAATGTACTTCGTCTGGAATCTCTCTCTAAATACTGCCCAATGCAATAGGGTGCCACTAATCCCATGGCTTGCGCCGCCCACCAACTGCGAGCTAATTCCAACAACTGCAGGCATAGCCACCGCCACCTTTACATTCTCAGGTGTCCTAGCTGCTTCCAGAATCACCTCGGTATCCTGAAGCCATGCATCCGCTGCAATCGCATCCTCGGTGCCGTCGAAGAAAGGAGGGTTCAATCGCTTGAAGCTGTTGGCCGCCTGGTTCCCTGGATGTCCACCTCGGGTCAAAGCATCTTGAACTGTCTGGTGCAGGGCGTCGCTTCGACGATCCTGAGAAGCTATCAAGGTTCTGATAAGGCCTACTAAGGTACCATCATCTGGCTCTGCAGGGCTAGACGGGCCGAACTGGTGACTCTCCTCTAGTAGGTATCACTCTGGAGGCGACCCCTGAATGCTGGGCTTGATCTCCAGGTTGCTGCTGGCCCACGGGAGGTGCTCTTCCTTGCTAATCGGCAGGGTCAGGTACAGTGCCGCTGAAGAAGACGACACAGGGAAACAATAAGGAAGGACCATGACAGATCAACGATACAAGCATGTAATCAGGGCAAGAATTCCAGGGATTTGAAAATACGGGCGGAGATCAAGGGCGAATACTGATTGAGACATCTATTCGGTAAACCCTCATATTTCTTGATTGACAAGACCTGCATGGGCCACCACTTAAACCATGTCACGCCCCAGAACCAGAATACTGGAGAGCGGGGGCAGACATAGCCAGCTACGTATATTGAAATAGAATACATCTCAACTATACGGTCACGGCTGTCTAGATATGAGGGTTTACTACAAGCCAACAGTCTCTTAAGGTCAAGCCTATTGTCTCAATCTCAAGCAAATAATATAATTACAAGATCTATGATCATTAAATATACAATAAAAGGCATCCCAAATATTACATATCAGCTGATCATGAAGCTAGTCGTACAAAATGTTAGGACTAGCAAGAGTTTAAGTCATACATGATCAACCCTAGGATTTGTTAATCATGTTTACAGCCCGTAGGCAGACAGTAAGTAAAAGTGCATCGAGCTAACAGGTGCTCGTCGGCTAAACGCCTCAAGGAATAAATTTATAATAGAGTGAGCGAAACAAAATAGAAAACCCACTCGTAGCCCGGGTTCCTTCTAGTCGCCACCATTGGGCTGGAAGCTTGGTAGATCATCGGGAGCTGCTCCAAAATCTGGCCACACAAAACCAGCTGGATCAACCCCAGAAAGAGCAAGTGCCACAAGGGGGCCACGAAATAAGAACAAAAGCCAGCATTAACACAAGAAGATATAATATTAAACTAGAATTATGAAAACATGTCAGGATGATATACGACAAGATAACCATGGAACTATTCCGATAGCCAGGTTACAACCCGTAAACCAAACAAGGACCGGGGTTGTAACCCTTCATCTGAACAGAGCTTGGTTTCCCACCATTTATCGACAAGATAATAATATAAGCAATCAAGACAGGAAATATTCTGGTACTGGATCAAGACATGCCCTGACTGGTTATACTTCATTCAATCAATCACGGCCAAGCAGATACTACGGCTTACTACTTTAACTAACTAGGGTTATCACAGGCCTAATTACTAACAAGATGCAGTGAAATTGTTCCACAGCCACAAGCCCTGCAGACCATCCAGGCTACCCAGGACTAAAGATTAGGGTTGAATTCAGGTGGGTACATCGCCCATAAGACAAATGTACCCTTAGGTGACTTAGAGGGTGCAACACTCGACAGTGCGCTGGAAATGTGCCCTACTCGACGGCAGGCTACAGATCCCAAGAGCGTCCAGGTAACGGGATTGCCTGTAGCTGTGTCATCTCTTCATGACTACTGTGTTATTCTAGTTATTAACCTTAATCCATTTTAGTAGGTACTCCTGACCGTGGTACTCAGGAGTTCCATCCTAGACATGATGCAAGACTGGACAAGTGGATTAATAAGCAAGCAAGAAAGAACTACCCACGGTGTCAAGACAGGTCAAGTTAAGTTATCAAGTCATGTCAAGTCAGGAATGCGCCGCCACGGGCCACTATCAAGTCATGTTGGTCATGTCAGGAGTGCACCACTACGGGTCACTGTCGTGTTATGCTAGTTCCTTGTCATACCAAGCCATATACCATAGTCATTCCAACATATTAAGTAAAATCAAGTTCATGACAAAAGGCGTAAGGATATAAAATGGGCATGAAATATCTAATAAAATATCAAAAGACAGGGTTATAAAAGAGCCAAGCTTAAAGAAATAAAACTAAAACTCCAAGGGTCAATAGGTTAAGCAAGGGGTCAGGGGAGCAGCGTACAAAAAGTCACGCATGCTCAAGGGGAGCAGCTGCGTGAAAAGTCACGCAAGTTCAAGGGAGCAGCTGCGTGAAAAGTCACGCAAGCTCAAGGGAACAGCTACGTGAAAAGTCACGCAAGCTCAAGGGAGCAGCTGCGTGAAAAGTCACGCAAGCTCAAGGGAACAGCTGCGTGAAAAGTCACGCAAGCTCAAGGGAACAGCTGCGTAAAAAGTCACGCACGCTCAGGGGCAGAGTACATGAAAAGTTACGCACGCTCAGGGGGGGCAGCGTATGTGAAAGTCACGCACGCTACAAGAAGCAGTGTGTGAAAGTCACGCACGCTACAGGGAGCAGTGTGTGAAAGTCACGCACGCTACAGGGAGCAGTGTGTGAAAGTCACGCACGCTACAGGGAGCAGTGTGTGAAAGTCACGTACGCTCAAGGGAGCAGTGTGTGAAAGTTACGCACGCTCAAGGAGGCACGCTTCCAACAGGAAGCGTACTCAAGCCTGCGTACGCAGCGCTAAAGAGCGCGCGTAGCTCAGTGTGCGTAGCTAAACAGCTCTGCACACTGCTCACTGTCTTCTCCAAACAGCAAGAGCACATGGCTGAAACCAAAACTTCAAAAGTTCATAACTTGGCCATCCGAACTCCAAATTCGGATTTCCAAGGCTCCAACAGGAGTGAAGCTGAAAGCTCTTCCACATGGAAACATCAGAACCCAAAGAAAACCAACCAAAATGGATCAAAATATATAAAATCTGAAAATAGCAATAACTTAGATCTACATCAACAGAGACTTCAAATCATAAAAACCCAAGAACTAATGTTGATCTCCATGTCCTAATCTAGCAAATGGACCAAGAAAATATGGTTCTCATGAAGTGGCAAGATGCACTTGCCTAAGGGAGTGGAGAGTTGTGGAGGAAGGAGAAGAAGAAGAAGAAGGAAATTAATGGTGTTTATGAGGAGAGAGAGTGGTAGGTGGGGATATAAAGAGGGGAAGTTGTGGTGGGGATGAGGGGTAGCATAGGTTAAGGTGTTCCAACACATAAACCAAACCAAACCGATTCCAAACCAATCAAAACCGAGCCAAGCCCAAAACCCAAAATACGAGAAATATCGAAATTCCACAAATTAAGAAAAATAAAATACATGCCAAAATCTAGATACGAGTATAAATACGAAATACTGGAAATACAGGAAATGAGGGTGACAGTAAGTGTGTCCCACAGTGTCCCCTAGTGTCCTAGGTGCCTGACACGACACCACGACACGAAATAATGTGTCCAATCACTCAAAAACCCAATCGGGTAAATCCTGATACGTACACGCATATACAGCATCGAGCACGCGTTCCTCACGCTCGTGGACACACCACGAGACACGACATGTCTCGTGGTCATGCACACGTGTAGCCCATACATAGGGCTACATGATCCACACACTGACACATGTCCATGACACTCCTGGACACGATACGAAACCCGTATCAGTCGTGAAAAACACGACTGATACACACGTTCAGACCGCATCGTGCACGCAGTTGCACGTCTCGTGCTCGTGACACAGGACACGACACATCTCGTGGTCGTGTCCTCGTGTTCGCCACTTGAAGGGATACACGCTCATGTCACCATGAGGTGTCCTCGACTCGTGTCCACGCGACACGAAGGCCGTGTCTAAGTCGAATTTTCGACTGAAATGTGCGCGTGCACAGCAGTGCGTGTCCAGTACGAGTGAGATTTCTCACTCGATACGACACGAGAAGTTATGAGATTTTGGGGGCATGTTCGCAGACATTGCTTCGCAGACATTGCCCCCTTGTGTCCACCAATTTTGGCGTGTCCACGTGCTCTGTGCAGTGAGCACGAAGGGTGTGGTAGCAGGGCATGCACGCGTGTGCTCGTGCAGTAGGTTCGTGTCCATTTTGGACACAAACACAGCATGAAAACGTGCTCAGTCCACTTGGGTTGTAACCTACAAGTCTAAGGCTACACAAAAATGTAATTTGTTTTGGAAAAACACAAAAACCAATCCTTTGTGGTATTTCATCAAACAAGGGTTTTCAAACACAGATACGTGTCCGATACGGACACCAAATCAATCCTAAATTTCACCAAACTTAGCCTACAGTTGGGGTATACCTATATGCATGCATTTATGAAGAAAAATCAGGATATTAACTTGGTTTATGGGTATTTACCTATTTGAGTGAAAACTCAAGAAACACCAAGTAGGGAGGGTGTCCTCTTCTCTTGGTGATGCCCAAAGCTCCACAAATCCTTGATAGCAGGCCCTAACTAGTATCCTCTAGTGTAGGGAAGTCCAATGCAAGAAACTAGAGGTGATTTGGATCAAAAATGATCAAGTTGTGTAGGTTTGAAGGAATAGGATTTTTCTAGGATTAAAATTCATGTAAAAATGTTCATGAATGATTTGATGGGATTATATAGGACGTGTGGCTGCTAGGGGGGGTGTCTTGGCTGGCCATGGCAAGGGGGGGTGTCCTTGGGTTTCTTCTAGGTTAAGGCAAAGACTTTGGTTTAAAAGTCTTGATATTTTGAGTAATTCAAGCAAAATATCTATAAAGGCATCCTAAGATATTTATACCACTTTAACCCATGACTAATTATCCATCCTAAAGCTTCTAGGTTAGTAGCTAACCTCTAGATTAGTGCTAAACTAGGTTAGGGACTAATATGACACTAATCAATAATTAAATAATAATAAAAACACATAAATCCAAATAATTCCAAATAAATCCTAGAAAATTACCAAAATACCCTTTAGGCTAAAAAGCCCTAATTTGATGTTCTAAACCTATGGCTAGGCTCACATGATCATGGTTAGTCTCTAGGTTATGAAATCTCTAGGGTTTACACTAGGGTTATAATAGTAAGTCATAAAGTCATAAGTCATGACTTAGAAAATGGTTTTAACTAAATAAAAATCACCAAAAATCATATCATGACTATAATACCATTAATAAATAATAAAAATAATAATTTTTCAAAAATACTCCAATTTTAGAAAACTGGGTGTTACAATGATAGACTATGAGTCATGCCTTGTTCCCTTTGATACTATGATACTGTGATTCCAGTCATACCATGATTCCAGATATGCCATGTTCCCTGTGTTACTATGATATTATGATCCCAGTTGTACCATGAGGCCATGTTTCTGGTATTTCCTATTTTATAGACTTATCATACCATATTTCTTATTGTACATCTCTTTCATTATATGTTCAGTACTTTAGTTGTAGAGGTTGTACTTGCTCCCGTCCTGACAGGATAACGTTGTAGGTATACTTTTCAAGAAGAAAATGCTATGTGTTACATATTATGGTACTGCATTGAGGACCTGGCCTTAGCTCCAGAAGAGGCCCCAGCGGGGAACCTTGCTTAGTTATTTTTTTTGTGTTTTGAGACTAGACTTTGTCTATACTTATATTTGGATACTGGACTTTGTCTCCAGTTAGATACTTTGGTTATGTATTATTAAGTCTGTGCTTATGTTACCTTCGCTTATAGATGCTGTGTTGTGATGAACTTTAAATATGATTTTAGAACTGTTAGCTGCTTAGATTCTTTATTGTCTATTCTTAGAACAGCTTACTACGCTTTGACCAAGCGTAGGCTGGACATGGCTCGGCCCGGCCCAACAATTTGGGTATCGGGTCGTGGCAGGCCTCCAACTCTTGTAGCCGGCGACTGTAGTTATCGTCCGTCGTCAATTGGTAAGTGAGAGCGATACGGAGCGAGGGTATTTGAGTCTCCAGTGGGAGAACTGCCTCACTCCCGTACACCAAGGAGAATGGTGTGTTTCCAGTGGCCGTTCGGACTGTAGTACGGTACGGCCATAAGCATTCACCAAGCTTCTCGTTCTAGTCGCGTTTGTTGGATGATACGAACTTTTTGAGCAACTTGATGATGGTTTTGTTAAATGCTTCTGCCAACCCATTTGCTGCCGGATTGTATGGCATCGAAGCAATATTCTGAATTCGATGCTTGTCGCAGAATCGATAGAAGGCGTAGCTTGCGAACTGCGGACCATTATCATGGATGATCTTTCGGGGCAGTCCAAAGCGATAGATGACGTAATGCTTGAGGAAGCTGATCACGTTTGAAGTCTTCACTTCTACAAGAGGAATAGCTTCCGCCCATTTGGAGAAGTAATCTGTGATTGCGAGTATGAAACGATGTCCTCGGAAAGAAGGTGAAGTAATCGGACCGATGATATCCATTCCCCATGCTTTGAATGGCCAGGACGCCACTGTCGGATGTAGAAATTCGGATGGCTGGTGGATGAAGTCCGCGTGGACTTGGCAGGCTTTACACTTTTGTGCATAGTCTATCGCATCTGTTACCATCATGGGCAAGTAGTAGCCCATTCGGCGAAGACGATCTTACAATTTTGGGCCAGGCTGATGGGCCCCGCAGACACCATCATGAGCTTCTCGTACGGCTTCTTTGGCTTCTGCGTTTGACAGACATCGAAGCAATAATCCATCGTAGGATCGGCGATATAGCATTTTCGTCTCTATATCGTAGAAGAATCTGAGAGAACGCCTTCTGATAGAGGTGGCTTCCTTCGGATTCTCCGGTAGAATGTCGTAGACTATGAAGTCAATAAATGGTTCTCTCCAGTTTGGTACTTCGTCAATCGTCTGAGCGGAATAACTCGCCACGATTTGAACGTTGTTCTTGGGACAGACCAGTTTATGGCCTATCACGTCCACCAAATGATGAATATTATTTGGCACTGCTAGGGAAGCGGTAATGCCTGCTAGGGCATCGGCTTCGATATTTTGGAGTCTGGGGACGTGTTCGATGAAGAACCCTTCAAATGACGAGATGATGTTGATCGCTATTTGGTGATAGGGAATCATGTCTTCATGGCAAACTTCGTAAGAACCCCGGATCTGATTGACGATTAACTGTGAATCGTCGTACGCTTGAAGATATTCTACCCCCAGTTCTCTCGCAAGTTGGAGGATAATGACTAAAGTGTTATACTCGGCCACATTGTTAGAGCAGGGTTCTGTGAGGGAGTAAGCACGATTGATCCCCAGTCCGGAAGGAGAAACCAGTACCACCCTGACTCCGACGACGATGTTGCCCTTGGGTCCGGTCCTTGAAGCACCGTCGAAGAACGTTCGCCATATATCATCGTGAGAGGCCGCATGCGAGTCGACGGTCTTATCTGGGATTTCCTCATATATTCTTGCCAACCCTGAACCTGGGTGGGCTGCTAAAAAGTCTGCCAGGGCTTGACCCTTAACAGCCTTTTACGGGACGAAGATCATATGGTAGGGGGACAGTAATATTGCCCATGTAGCGAGGCGAGAGCTGAGCGCCCCTGGTTTCGTCATGAGGACCCTGAGGGGGTTGACTCGTGATATCACAGGTATGGTTTGCCCCGTGACATAGTGTCGCGTCTTTTGAATGGCGAATACCAGGGCGAGGCATTCCTTCTCCACGGCAGTATATCGGTGCTCTGGCCCGATCATCATTCGGCTGAGGTAATATATAGCTTGCTCATGGCCTGTATTGTTTTGTGCTAGCAGAGCGCCGAGGGAATACTCCATTGCTCGTATATAGAGCAGAAATGGTTTTCCAGCAACCGGGGCCACCAGGACTGGAGGGTTCGACAAATATTCTTTGATGTTGTCGAAGGCACGTTGGCATTCTTTATCCCATATAAATGAGACACCCTTCTTCATGAGATAGGTGAATGGCTGACATCGCCCGGAGAGGTTAGAGATAAAACCTCCTGATGTAGGCTAGCCTCCCTTGAAGGCCTCGGAGTTCACGGAGATTTCTCGGGGGAACCATTTTCATGATCGCCTTTGTCTTCTCAGGGTCTACGTGGATACCCTGGGAGGTAATGATGAAACCCAAGAACTTCCCGTTGGATACGCCCAAGAAGGATTTCATGGGGTTTATTTTCAAATTATGTCCTCGCATCAGGTCGAACACTGTCCTTAGATCATGCAAATGATCTTCCTTTGAGCAACTTTTGACGGCAATATCGTCAACATAGCATTCCATTATTTTGTGCAAGTGGTCTCTGAAGATGATACTCATAGCTCTCTGGTAGGTGGCGCCAGCATTCTTTAAACCGAAATGCATAACTGTATAGCAGTATGTGCCGATTGGTGTTCGGAATGATGTATGCTTTTCGTCGTCGGGAGACATCTTAATTTGGTTATACCCCGAGAAGCCATCCATAAACGACATACGTTCAAAGCCGCAGGTGTTGTCAATCATGATGTCTGTGATAGGGAGGGGGAACTCGTCTTTGGGACATGCCTCGTTTAGATTGCGGAAGTCGATACAGATTCGAATCTTTCCATTCTTCTTAAAGACTAGTACTATATTGGCGACCCAGTCAGGATGTTGCTCTTCACGGATGAAGCCGCTGGCTATAAGTTTGTTTACCTCGGCTTTAATGGCATTCATGACGTCAGGACGGAACCAACATTGTTGTTGTTTGACCGGTTTTGCGTCCGGACGGATGTTGAGCTTGTGAAGTGCAATCTCGGGGTTCAGTCCTAGCATATCTTCGTAGCTCCAGGCAAACACGTCGATGTATTCTCTAACGAGTTGTAGTAGTGATTCTCGCTCTTTGTCTGTCAGATTCTTGCTGACGAAGATGGGCTTTGGAGAGGACTCATCATCGAGATCGATTTGTACTACCTCATCCTCGGTAGGAGGCTCTCTTTGTTCGAACCGGCTCTTCCACTGCGCATCTAGTTGTTGTGCCCACGGCTCTAACTCAAGAAGTTTCGAAATATCTTTATCTTTTTCGTAGGTATCGGCAAATGCCATATTGACGAAATAGACTGTCCTGAGCATGTCTCCGATGCTGACATCTGAATCAGAAGTGGGTGATCCGGTAGAGTGTGAGTGCCAGTTGCATTCTTCGTCTGAGCTTTCGGGTGTTGTCACGGGTGTGACGTAACCTAGCCCACGTCTGGTCTTGTTATAGTAATCTCGTGGTTTTCCAGCCAGAATCGGCGATTGTAAGGGTAACCATCGTCCAGTTCTGTAGTTTAATCCTGGTGTAGTTCCCATATCGTATCCTTGTTTTTGCATAAGGTACTTTGATTGGGAACTATACAGATAAAGGGGCAATCTCCCAGTGTCGGGTTCGAGCTCAACTTCTTCCATCTTGAAGTGTTGTGGATTATTCTTCCGACCGAAGATGATTGGATGGTCCCCTCCTTTGATTATGCGGTAAGTGTCTTCCACGGGAGTAAGTTGATTTACGGTGTAAACATTTGTCACCTGTGTGTGTAGGTGAGTACCTATACCGTACTCCCTAGCATACATTGTACAAAGCTTATTAAGCTCGATGTAGTTCAAAGATAGCCCTTTATTGATGAAGTAAGGTATCTTTTCTAACGGGACTACATCATCTGCGGATTGAACATCAGCGTGGGCAGCCATATATTTGGCCAGTCCTGGTTCTTTTTCGGCCACCCCTTGTATAAATGAAGACTGAAAGGATGACTTGGGCAACTTGATCATCAGGGGTGACGATTCTTCTTGGGACCCCCAGTTTGGTACTCGATGTTGGGTAGGGAGTTGTTAGCTCGCTAGAAGCCCCAGACTATGCATCGGGGTGACGATTCTTCTTGGGAAGACGTATCGTCATTGGCTTGTCGGAGGGATTGAGCTTCTCCGTTTGTGGCCGACCGACTCTAGGCAGTCTGATCGTCAGTGGCTCCGTTGTAGGTCTTGGCGCTTGGCCGGACCTTGGCAGCCGGATTATCATTTGCCCTTCTTGTGCCGAGAGGCTGATTGCATCCTTTCGCAAAGTGGCTGTAAGGGGTGCGGTCTTGCCGGGTTTGCGAGCTTGGAGATGGATCGTCGGAGGTTCTTCTGATCCTATGGCTGTTTCAGTTTGAGCTTGCACATCTCCTTCGCCAAGGTGTCTCTTCGACTTTTCGTATAAGCAAGAGTCTGAGTAGTAGGATTAGACCCCTTTGAAGGGATCGATGTCGGCAAATTCTGTCCTCACGAAGCCGTGTTTGTCGACATACTTGAAGCATTGGTGCAGCATAGAAGGCACAATCATGTAATCATATATCCAAGGGCACCCCAGGAGGATATTATAGGATGTGTTCGCATCTATGATGTAACAGGTCACTTCTGACTGAAGGTCGCCAATTTGGCACTTCAAACGAATCTTCCCAATCGGGTAGCTCCTGCCCGAATTGAAACTACTGATGGCGGTGCTTGTCGGCGTCAGGCGATGCATAGGGATGCGGAGATGATGTAACAGACCCTTCGGGATGATGCTTATGGAAGAACCAGGATCAATGTGCATCCGATCCACCTTTATGTCACCGATGTATCCAGTATAGTATAATGGACGATCATGCAGATTAGTTTTGATGAGCATATCCTGTGGAGTGAAGACAATATTGGGCATCGCTCCTGTGCAAGCGCTGTCTTGGAGATTTGCAGCGGGCTCTCTCCCGTGAGGTTGACCTGAGCTAGGTATGCGTCGACATTCTGGAGTGCCTCGCTCAAAGCTACGCGAACATCATTGGAGAGTCTCAGGAGCTCATATAATGACAACTTGGCTGGTGTGTTGGCTAATTGTGCCAGGATGTCAAAGTTGTAGGGCCTTTCCAGCCCATGAGATGCCTCTTTTCGGATGGATTTGTCAAAGCGGGTCTCCTTCATCCTAGGCTTGTCGGTCGTCGGAGATTGAGAAGGTCCCGGAGTGTCAGTAGTACTCGACTGATGTTCTTCAGTCGAGTTATCTGGTGTAGGCTGGGATTGAGCACCAGACTTAGTGACGACAGCTGCAGCTTCCTCGACATCCACCGAGATTGTGTGACAGGATCTAACTTTTCTTTTCTTTTTCTTGCCAATGGAGGGTAGTGTGGGCTGAGTCACTTCAGATACCAAGTCTGGATGGACCCACATGACCTTTCCTCGTGATGTGGTGAGGGGCACTAGACCAGCTGTCTGATCTCGAGGAGGCGAAAGATTAGCAATCTCCATTGTCGTTCGAGGGATGGGTATCACGTCGTCTTGAGCCTCTGTTGGAGGGAAGCTGCCAAATTGTACTAACACCATATTGGCTGCCACGGTCACCTCTTCGAAATCAATGGCCAGAGCGTTCGAATCGATGAGCTGTTGGATGTATCGCTTTAGTTGGTAGCAGTCGTGTATAGCATGGTGGACGTAGCGATGGTAGTGGCAGTACTTCGGACTCTCTATTTCTGTCGGCCGAGGTTCCTATCTTGGTGGAGGAAGGTGAATCCTATCTCCTTGTATGAGCATGTCCAAGTTGGGCTTGACATGGCCGTCTTCGAAGGAGTAGGTCATTTGCGGCCATTGCTTGTCTGCCGATTTTGACTCAGGGTTTTGGGTTGTATCGGTCACCATAGCCTGCTTGTCCTTGTTGTCCCGATCGTGGGAGACATTACCACCATTGTTGTTGTTGGTATTAGGGCGCTTGTCCTTGTCCTCTCCCTCCGAGATGTGCAATCCCAGTTGGCGAGCCTTCTTCAACCTTTCGGCGCTAGTGGCACTGATAATAAATGTCTTCCAGTCCTTAAATTGACTTTTGTCCATCCAGAGGCTGATTGTTGGGAGCAGTCTCTTTTGGCAAATTTCAATTAAGGAGGAATCTGGATTACCGGATGGCAACTTTATTGCGGTTTGGCGAAACCGCTCAATATAGTTCTTTGTCAGCTCCTTTTCCCCTTGAACGACGTCCATGAGGGTGGACATTGTGACGTCCTGTCCTACTTCGTAGAATCTCTCCAAGAACATGCGCTTGAAGCTGGTAAAGGAGTGGATGCAGTTGTCTGGCAGGTTACGATACCAGTCGAAGGCGACCCCTTTCAATGCCCTAATGAATAATCGTGTAAGGATGTCATCGTCATGGGGCAGATGGTCGGTTGTAACCTCGAAGTAAGTAATGTACAGACTTGCGGAGGTCTTTCCATCATACGGATTGATATGGAATGGTTTATACTTTGGTGGGAAGGGAACATCTCTCCAAGCAGCGGGATACGGTTGTCGTATCCTGAGGTCTTGGCAGTTTTCTCGGGCATGGAACATGGCTCGAAGCTCCTGGACATCTCTTCTTGCCTTCCTGGCCTCGTCTGCAGCGGTAGGAGCCGTCATTTCAGGAGGGTTATTGCCCAAGTTTGGTGCCGCTGAGTTCGAGTGCGCATTGACCGCGGGACCCAGGTTTGTTTGGCCAAGCGTCCCTCCTTGCAGAGTAGGGAGAGCTGCTTTGATCTCATCCACTGATTTGACCAAAGTGTGCAGTATGGCCTCCAAAGTGTCGATGCGTTGGCGATCACTGGGACCATCTTGTTCATCGTTTGTCATGAATGCCGTCCTCACATAAGTAGAAGTGGAAGGGACGGTGGACGACGTGCCCTCCGAATCATACCCCTGTACCGAAAAGTTATCGGGGTATGTGGGAATATTCTCCTCTGGTTCAGACTCAGAAGGAATAGTACCCCCAGCTTCAGAGCTTGCTTCATCTTGAGAGTCGTGGACGTCCTCGGAGACGTCGGTACCTGCTGTATCTGATGGGAGAGTTGTTTCTCCGGGCTCGTCTCCTTGGAATACTGGATTGTCGTGGATGTTCGAAGGAGTGCTACCCACAGTTCCAGCGACCCCCTGTAATGTGGATGATGAATCTTCTACTGCAGCAGATTTTGTCTTTGAACGGGTACCTTAAAAAACTCCGGTGGTGGACAACCGTTTAGACGACATTTTCTTAGTCACAGTGGTCGAAATCTTTGGGCTGAGAACGTTTGTCTTCTTCCCTTTCCCATCGGCGGAGATTTTTTGAGTAGAATTGCAAGAGACCACGGGAGGCGTCTCATCCCCTGAGCTCGCTGTTGTAATCTTTGGAAGATGGACTGCCGGTCTTCTTGTACCGTCGCGTTGTTGCAACAGCAGTTGACAATGATTCGGGTACAGTAATGTCCGTAGGAGGACTCTTTGCACACCGAGGCCTCTTCTCTTTTCTTGCGTTTGTGGAGGATAACCTCGCGCAAGTCAGATGGGTCTGGAATGACTATGTTTGCTCCCTTGATTTTGGGAGACTTTTGGGAACTACTCTGTCCATTTGCCGTCGGGGGCTGGACTCGAGTGGTTCTGTACAACTTCTCGTCGGAGGCCCGCATAACAGTATGTAGAACGCACGGATGGTCAAAGGTCGGGACAGCGGACTGAGCTCGCCAAGCTCATGCTGTCCTAGACTTCTTCACTCTGGTACGTGAGGGCACATAGTAGGAAGAGTCTAAGTGGTGTTGCAGAGAGTCAGAGAGATCAGGACCATAGGAGAGGCGATTGAAGACTGAGCCTGGGCCACGTGGAGCAGACAGCATGCGGCTGGAATCAACCATCTTCATACGGCTGACAATCGTAGCCGCATAGGCTTTCTTCATGCAGCTGGCAATCCTAGCCGTATGGGCTTTCTTCATACGGCTGGAAGTTTCGACCGCATAAGTATTCCTCATGCGGCTGGAAAGCTTGGCCGTATAGGTATTCAGCATCTGGCTGGCAGTTTCGGCCGTATGAACATCGTGCATGCGGCTGGCAATCTCGGCCGCATGAATGTTCGGCTTCTTTCTGGAGCACATAGAACTACTCTTTGCCCCTACAAGTCCAGCATCGTAGTGCTTTCCTCTGCCGGACTTGGGGATAGCAGAGTCCTCTATGGCTTGTAGTGGGGCCGCATGAGAGTTGCCTTCGCCGTCTTGGGCAGCAGAGATTACTCCGTCTAGAGCTTGGGGAGGAGCAAATGATTTTGGCCTCCACTCCCTGTGAGCCTTCTTTGTGCGAGTTCGTTTCTGGACCGGGCCAGCGCTCCCGTCGGAGAGCATTTCTTCAAACGCTTGTTGGTCGAAGCGGACGACCATCTTCTGTTGTGTGGATCCAAGTTTGGCTGCATCCGATTGCGTCACCAACTTCTCAGCCGTGGAGAAGTTTGTCTCCAGCAGAGTCGCCATCGTGTTTGCCATTAATTGTGAAAGTACAGAACAATTATATTGGAGGACTGAACTTAAATTCACAATACAAACTTGCTTGTACAAAGAAAACCTAGGGACGAAAACCTAGGTACAGCAATCTAAGTACAATTATTTAGTTTTTTCTGGGGGGTGACGGTAGAGGATCGAAAAAGCGACGGCAGCTCTGTCTTACTCCTTGGACGATCGGATGTGGCCTTGACTCTGGTGAAGAAATGCTCTTGGACGTGTGGGGAGACTCCTCTGCGCTTTCGGTTACTGGCTCCCTGGATGTCTCGGTAGTGCTCTCTCCTTTTTTTGCTCTCTCTGTCCTTCTCTCCTCTGCTGCTTCTACAATTAGAGAGTCTCCTCCTTCGCAAGGGAATGGCACCTTGCTATTTATAGGAATCGGGTCATCATTAGGGTTTTCCAATGATTGCTTCCTTCAGAAGTCGATGGTTCAGGACCAATGAATCTGGGCCGTTCATTTTGAATATAATAATATTTGAGCAATTAATGTGATTGCATCAAATTTCTGTGGGTAATAAATATTGATTGCCATAAATATTCGTGATTTCTGATAGCCTACCACGTGTCCAATTTGCTTGATTTGATTTGACCTGGGCAATTATGATGATTGCAACAAATCTGATTTTGTTAGGATTTGTTGGCACCCATATTACAGGAAAGATAAGACTGCCACGTGTCTCAATTGTAGCGAAGAGCACCACGTGTCTCAATTGGATTGTCATGGCCGAGCCGCATATGGGAGGGATCTTCTCAGCCACATGAAACATGCAGCCGTACGAGGATGAGCAGCCGTATGAGGATGGGCAGCCGCAGGGGGTGAGCCAGCCGCATGAGGATGGGCAGCCGCAGGGAGTGAGCAGCCGCATGCAAATAGGCAGCCGCATACAGATGGGCAGCCGCATGGCGCTGGACAGCCGCATGCAGATGGGCAGCCGCATGGGGTGGCCTCGGGATTTGGTGGATTTTGCCAGCTGTAAGGGGATTTTCTCCTCATTCCTAGGATCATGCCATTATGTCAGAGTCATTATTATGTCCTTATGTCAGAGCTGTCACAGCTGTTATCTGTCAGAGTAGCCGTCAGGGCATTAAATGCAGTCGACTGTAGAGAACAACTGCTGAAGGGCCACGTGGCTTCTTTCAGAGCCACATGGATCTATCCGAGCCGCATGGACCCCTGAGCGGCATGGGGATCCTGAGCCGCATGGGCGTCTGAGCCGCATGGGGATCCTGAGCCGCATGTGGATCCTGAGCCGCATAGGGATCCTTCTATTGGAGCCGTATAGGTCTTTCTTTATTCTTTTCCATGCTTCTACACTCTCTTTTTATAGAAGGTGGAAATTTCCATAGGATATAGATTAGGATGATTTAAATTCCCCAAGAGATAAATTCAATTTAAATCAATAAAAATTAAATCTAAATTTAAATTAAATTCCAATTTAAATCTAGATCATCTAACTCAAAAATAAATATAAATTCTACCTTTAAACTATTTAAATTAACACCATAAAATTAAATCAAGATTTAAAATGGCCACAAAAATTTTAAAATATATTTTCCAAAAATACCAATAATAATAATTTCAAAAATAATAAATATTTTTAAATATCTTTTTGAATAATAAAATATTAATATTAAAAATCTTGAAAATTATATTTTTATTTAAATATAAACTAATAAAATATTTAGGAAATATATATGTATGCCCAGGAATATTATTTATTATTATTAACTATTATAAACGAAAGAATTTTTATAAATAAATAAAATAATGGATTTGGAAATGTTGGTATGGTAGCTACAATAATTATTACATATATTATTTTAAAACTATAAAATAAAATATTTTTCTAAAAATATGTACGCTCGCACATATTCGCACTCGTCGAGCAAATTCAATAATAACAAAATTTTGTGCGCGACGTACACTGCAACTACGCACGTACAAATATAAAAAAATAATTAGTACTAAATTTATAAAAAAATATAGTAAAAATTTAGGGGTTTTACATCCTACCCAACTTAAAAAAATTCGTCCTCGAAATTAAGAATAAGTAGGGGGTTGAGAAAGTACAAGGGGTATATCGATAATGAGAATATGACAAGTTTTCGGGCGAGGCAATGAAACAACGCCTTAACATAAACAAGCATTTAGTAGGGTTGCTAGTTAAGGCAATGAAATCATCATAAAACGAATTGAGTTATAACACGAATTGAGTAGTTCAAGGGAATTAATTTCTAGAGCCTTTAGGAGAGGTAGTAGTGGACGTCTAGGTCAAAGGCATGAAAATAGGAGAACGATTGGGATTATTCAAATGAGTTAGAAGGTCGCGATGGTAGGTTTAGGATGAAGAAAAAAGACGAATAGTTTTAGGATGAAGATATAACATCGAGTGATGATGGTCATAATTGATAGGAAAGCTAGAGGAAAGTTCTAGCACATGCCTTTGTCCTTCTAAAATGATTGAAGGCGAAAGCAATAAGGAGTACAAGGACAATATTATCGGTTATGAATACGTGGTTCAAAGACGGTCGTATAGGTTTCAAAAGAATCGTCAAGGCAGTCGTGGATGGAATTCTAAGGGAAAAGTTCAACTACATCCCATCCACGTAGATTGATATATAAAAAAGACGAACCAAAGTGCACTCGGTTGATCAGACCATCATGCGCCGGTTCTTATTAGACAATATGTTGGTGAGCGACCGCTTAATAGCATATGCCTTGATCAAGCTCGATAAAGAATTGGCTTGCAAATACTAGGTTATATTAGCATCATTAGTCTAGATAATAGTACATAGGCACGATGGTAGATGGAATAAGAACAAATATGAATAGTCTAAGAGTCATAAGAATCTAAGTCTTGTTTATTCCTATACCATCATTCTACGGTTTTATTGACCAAGGCTTCATTGACCAAATGTGTTAAATTCTTCTAGTCTCTATAGTCTAGATAATACTATTTGTATTCTCTTTAGCGGTCAAGGGTGTGTCAGGCCGTGGGGTATTCTACCCAACTTAAAAGAATTAAGCTAAGGGTGTTTGGGACATCTAACTAGTAGGGTCAATCTCTAGCATACACAAAGGGAAGATAAGAATAATGATAGAAGGAATCAAGCAAGATGTACCAATGAGTCGAACGGTAGTTCGAATATAGAATCGAGGGAAGAGGTCAGTATGTGGATGAGATCCTAGACTTCTAATCCTATACGCAGGCTTGCTTGGTACGGTAAAGTAACCAAAAAATTTATCATGACATGCATGGGCCACCACAAAAACATGTAACGCCCCAATCCAAAAATACGTAGGACTAGGAACGTAGACATGCCAGCTAGATACATACGAAGTATACTCCAATATATGGACACCTCGTATGAATACATAAGCTGTAAAATACAGTAGAACCATAACTAATCTTATCCACACAAAATAATTTAATAAAAGATATCATATCATGATAATGAATTGTTTTGATACAATATGTTAGACGAAGACAAATCCACTACCAACAAGTAAGGAAAGAAATACATGAAGAATGAAATAAACTTGACGGATGAAGTGCAGATGATCAAAATACAATCATCCTCGAAGAGATAGTGACGATCATGGCCACGACTAGAACACATGCGAAAGACAAAAACACACACCTGGAGAAAAACCAGGTCCTCAGAGGGACGTAACAAGACACATAATATCATGCCATAAACTGAATATTAAGAGCTCAATAGAAATATACATACGTAAAGATTCCTAAACATTTTATGTGATATGCACTGTGAGAAGACAACGTTCTACGTAGGATCTTAGGTATTCAGTATAGATGGAGAGAGAGTGGTAGTAGGTAGCGCTCATAAGAGACAGTATCGACCATGGGCAGAAAGTAGCTCTCATACGAGAACTATCGGCCTCGGGGCATTAAGTAGCGCTCACACGAGACAATATCGGCCCAAATCTATGTGTGTACTGAACATATAGCCCCTACACTAATAACTGTCTCCCCTCCTCTCCATGATACTATACATGTGTCGACTCCACGACATTGTTTAATCCTTAATAACTGCCAAGTCTTCTACATAATCTATTAGCAGTTATATCCTATCGTACGGCCTGTACGCACCGATGTACGGTCGGTACGCAAGTCCGAAACTATATGTGACTCACAACTCACACACAACCCGTGGCACATCGTGACAGTTTATGAGTTACACTAAACATACGGTGGTCCCTTAACTCTAAGCCAATTGTATAAAATATAATAATTTGCATATATATATATATAATTTTGAAAGAATAACATATAGAAAAAGCATGCATAATATTGAGCAAGAAATTAAACAGTAAAGGCAAGGTGTCTTGCCTGGTTGACGCCTGAGGTGGTGCGAAGATCCGACAAGTTCTGTTTTGTCCAATAGCCATGGTCGATGGACAGAGGTCTGAAGTCGCGAGGAAATAGATATGTTCAGTTATTATCAAGATTGGTCATCAACGAGAATTCGTGGAGAAAGTGCTTGCTACACTTAGAAAACATTTATAATACTTTAAAAATATAGTTAGAAAATATTTATAATTTGTTTGTAATTAAGGAAATCCATAAAAATATGTTTAAATAATAATATAAGAAATACCAGAAATTTAACAAACTTTTTTCTATACCAAAATCATCATTTGAAAACTATATTTTTATATATATATATATATATATATATATATATATATATATATATATATATATATATATATATATATATATTTTTATATATATATTATATATTTTATTATATATATATTATATATTTTATATATATATATATATATATATATATATATAAATATAATATATATATATATATATATATATATATATATATATATATATATATATATAATAATAATTTGTAATATAGAAATTTAGTTTAGGGATAAGCTCTAAATTTTGAAATTATATATAGGGCGAAGCCCAAAACTATATAGTTTGTTTATAATATATTTTTGAAATAGTAATTATATATATTTACAAAATAACATTAATGAATACCAACCCAATAATAATGATAATAATAGTTGGTGCAAAGTATAGATAATAACGTAGATAATAGTATACTACTATACTTATACTTATAATAGCATAAAATAAAGTAACAAAATAAAATAAAAACAAACACTCTTTTTATCTTTTGATAATAATAATAATAATAATAATAATAATAATAATAATTTAACACTAATAATAATAATAATAACAATAATAATACTAATGATAATAATATTACACATAATAAAATCCCTAAGATTATACAGCCCATTCTTCCCTTTAAATGATAATAATAATAATAATAATAATACCATATTACAAACAATAAACAAAACAAAACCTATTCAGCATCATTCCCCAAATTCGTATACTTTAAGAGAGAGAGAGAAACGGGAAGATGAGGAAGAAGCGGGAGAGGAGGGAAGAGGTTACCAGAGGGGGCGACGGGGAGTCGGAGGGTCCGTCGGGTGGCGTCGCGTCTCTACGGGCAGGGCGAGGCACGGATGGGCGCACGGCGCCGGAGATCCGGGTGGCGCGCTCCGGGCGGAGGCCGGCAGAGTCGGGGGAGGATCTCACTTAGGGTTCCGGTGGACGGCTGCGTCAGCGGCACAGAAGGGGCTGCACGGCCCACGCGGTGGCCGGCGCGGCAGCCGCGAAGACCAGGCGGAGGGGGCGCTGTCTAGGCACAGAAGCGGCAGAGGAGATGGACTTCACCTGCGGGCGGTGGCTCCGACGAAGGGAGACTGGCTGGCGCGGGAGCGGAGGACTCGCCGGCTCGTGCGGTGGTCGGCGTCGCTGCCATGGGAGCGCGCGGCCGGCTCACGCGCAGGAAGGGCGGAGCTCGGCGCTGGGCGGTGCACTGGGCAAGGCTCGGGTCGCGGCTACCGTCGGCGTCGCCGGAGTCGGTGCGGCGATGGAACTCTTCGCGGAGGAGGAACGAAGGGGGTTCCATCGGTGGCTATCGACTCGTGCGGAGGCCGGTCGGTCGGTCTGAGGCGGTCCACGGCTCAAAGACGTTCTCGCCGGTAGCCGCGACGGAGGGTCCAGGTGAGTGTTTTGGGTTTAGTTCCATTTTTTGGTTTTCTGATAATGGGGACGGTGGTGATGACGGGTTTGGATGATGCTGCGGTGGTGGCAGTTGACCGACGATGGTGGTGATGTGGGTTTGGTGGGTCGTCAGAATGATTGGTGGTTTTAGGACGGTGGTGGTGGTGTTGGCCGGAGGCGTTCTGTATTAGGGGTGGCCGGAGTGGCCTGGATGGTGATCAGGATGATGACGAGATAGTGGATACGGGGATGCTGCCGGGGCAGCGGAGGACAGGGAACGAGGAGGATGGGGATGGCAGAACTGTCGTGTCCTGCGAGACACGGGCGGGGTATCCGGGATTGTCGGATACGGGAAAAATATGTATATGTAAAAAATAACGGATAGTGGATGGAGAATGGCACCGGCACGATGCACGAATTTGATGGAAATTATGGATGGTTGTGGTAGAGAATTATGGAGGAGCCCCTCTCCTTTTATATGAGGTGGGAATTCCCATTAGGATATAGATTATGATGATTTAAATTCCCCAAGAGATAAATTCAATTTAAATCAATAAAAATTAAATCTAAATTTAAATTAAATTCTATTTTAAATCTAGATCATCTAACTAAAGATAAATATAAATTCTACCTTTAAACTATTTAAATTAAAACCATAAAATTAAATCAAGATTTAAAATGGCCACAAAAATTTTCAAATATATTTTCCAAAAATACCAATAATAATAATTTTGAAAATAATAAATATTTTTAAATATCTTTTTCAATAATAAAATATTAATATTAAAAATCTCAAAAATTATTTTTTTATTTAAATATAAACTAATAAATTATTTAGAAAATATATACGTATGCCCAAGAATATTATTTATTATTATTAACTATTATAAACGAAAGACTTTTTATAAATAAATAAAATAATAGCTTTGGAAATGTTGGTATGCTAGCTACAATAATTATTACATATATTATTTTAAAACTATAAAATAAAATGTTTTTCTAAAAATATGTACGCTCGCACATATTCGCACTCATCGAGCGAATTCGATAATAACGAAATTTTGTGCGCGACGTACACTGCAACTACGCACGTACAAATACAAAAAAATAATTAGTACCAAATTTATAAAAAATAAAGTTGAAATTTAGGGGTTTTACAGATTTGAAGTTGAGGAATTTTGGTTAACAGAATAGTGGTTCTATTTCACGCACGGACATATACTGGGGATTGAAATCGAGATTTAATTGGGCTCTTTTATCTGATATCTAGCGTGATTTGGATCTGTGTAAATCTTATTTGGAAGAGAATTTGATCTAGATAGGATTGGCAAGAATTTAAGAAATAGATTTCGTTAATTAATTATGATTCGAAATGTTGGAGCGATGGGTTTTAAACCATTGGTTACAGAGCCTCTAAAGATCTGTGCTCAGGCTTGGGGTGGAGTTGAACAGTACCTGCGGGCACTGTTAACTCATATGTTGTATTTTTTTACTATATATATATATATATATATATATATATATATATATATATATATATATATAAATAAATATATATATATATATATTTATTTTTTTATTTTTTTATTTATATATATATATATATATATATATATATATATATATATATATATATATATATATATATATATATATATTATATATATATAATATATATATATATATATATATATATATACCATCACTTATATATTGTAGATATATACTAGAAAATCCTAGAATTATTTAAATAAAATGTTATAATTAATGAAAAGTCTTGTTATCCATATATAGAAGGAATCTCTTCACACACACACACACACACACACACACACACACACACACATATATATATATATAATAATTACCATCACTTATATATTATAGATATATTCCCAAAAATCCTAGAATTATTTAAATAAAAATATTATAATTAATGAAAAGTCTTATTATCCATATATAGAAGGAATCTCTTCACACACACACACACACCACACACACACACACACACACACACACACACACACATATTATATATATATATATATATATATATATATATATAAAATAATATATATTATATATATATATATATATATATATATATATATATAATATATATATATATATATATATATATTATTTTATATATATATAAATATATATATATATATATATATATATATATATATATATATATTATATATATATATATATATATATAAATATATATATATATATATATATATATATATATATATATATATATATATATATATATATATATATATATATAAATATAAATATTTCGTAAATATTTGTTAAAAGGGATTTTTTTTTACATATTACATTTTATGTAGCAAAAATATATTTAGTATAAAAATTTACATTGCTATTTATTATAAAAAAACAACCATAAAATTTACAAATCAAAATGCTAAAAATCCAATTTAAGCCAAAATTAAAGGAAAAAAATCCACAAATTTTTGGGGGTTTACATCCTACCCAACTTACAAGAATTTTATCCTGGAAATTAAAATAAAACTTAATATATAATATAACAATAAATTTTAATAAAATATAGCGAGGTTGAATACGAAGGGAAAGCAATAGTCAATTCGTAACTTGGTTTTGTAAAGATGGAGAAGATAGTCATAATAAAATTTGAACTTACACTATTTTCTATAAGATAGGGATATTTGTTTAGTCTTGCACAGATCATGGGTATCCAGTTATTTGAGGTAATGGGTTAAAAATACATGGTAAAAAATGAAATGGGACGAAAATGGGCATCTGTGGTTTGTTCTACGGAAATGGGTCATACACGTGGTGTAATTGAAATGAAGCACAAGATGGTGTGTTTGTGTAGAACGTGTATGTCATGTGTGCAGAATGGCTCGTCTAGTTCATGAGGGTAAGATTTGTTAGAAGGAAGAGACTAGTGTTGTGCTCCAATTAACCAAATCATGATAGAGGTATCAAGTGATGCGGATAGAAATAAAGTTATCAACCAATAAATTATTAATTCCATTGGAACCAATCTTTGATTGATTAAAACCTTGGATTTTATCTATTTTGGCTGGAAAGATGTCAACCCCACTTTCCTGAATACGGCTAATATAGTCATTTATATTATTTTATTATTATAATATTATTTAAAATATTATTGTTAGTATTTTTATATTATTAGTTAAATATGTATTTATTAAAAGAGTTTTTATTTATAAAAGCTTTAATATATTTAATAATTATATATAAATAAACTATTTAGTTTTGTTTATAAATAAATTTGATTATATATATATAGATATATATATATTTTTTTATTATATATATAATATATATTATAATATATATATATATATCTATATTATATATATAGATAGATATATCTATATATATATATAGGGTATTATTCCATTTATGGGATATGTATACATACATATATATAGTTGTAATTAATGGGCGACATAGTTAATGGGCAAATATAATGGTGTTTATTTTATATAAATAAAAATATACTATATGTGTGTATATATATGTATGTATGTATGCTATGTATGTAGTTTGTACTATATATATATATATATATATATATTATATATAATATATATATATAATATATAAAATATATATATATAATATATATATATATATATATACTTTTATATTTATAATATTATATATATATATTTATATATATATAAATATAAAATTATAATATATATTATATATATATATATATATTAATATATAATATATATAATATATATATATATATATATATTTTTTTTTTTTTTATATATAAATATATATATATATATAATATATAAAAAAAAAAAAAAAATAAAAAAAAAAATATATATATATATATATAAGGTTTAAAAAAAAAATATATATATATATATATAAGGTTTAAGAAAAAAAAAGAAAAAAAAGAAAAGCACACACACGCACACAATAGCAACCACCAGCAGCAGCATGCTTACGAAACCCGAGCCCCCCTTTAGTTAGTTAAAACCGAACCGAACCCCACATCCCCTTTATAATATATTTATCGAGAGAGAGAGAGAGGACAAATTTTACAAACCCAAACCCTAGCCGTCACCCCAAGCCAGCGTACGCCCCAACGTCGCCGTCGACTAACCCACGGCCGTCCATCTTCGAAAAACGCACAACGAGCAGCCCACCCGTGCATGAAAACTGTCAGCGAAGAGCCAACTTCGGAAATAGATTTCTCCTTCCTCGTTTCGTCGTTTTGCGAACCACTTGGTCAGGTATGATCCTAACATATACACCTTTAATTCCCTTCAAATAGTTCATGCCGATTCGCATCATGTGCGACAAACAATGAGTTCCAAAATCGAGAAAAACTTAATTTATTGGACGTTAGAAACTGTTCCGAAACCCAACTTTGTGGCCGATTTGCGACCAGCGTGTTACAAGTTTTCAAAATTGGTTTGAAGAGACTTGTGGACAACCTATAGAGCTTTAAAACCCATTTTGTAGAATTAAATTTCATACACTGTATAGAAAGTTATTGGTTTGTGAAGTTGGAGAAAGAACTGATTTTCAAAACTGAATTTTTTAAAAAAATGTCCCGATACGCCGTCCGTCCCCGTCAATCCGGGCGACCTGGCCGCGATCCAAAAGTATCGAAAGGTGCGTATCGACTTTGTGGACGTGTGAGCTTTGACGAAATTCAAATTGGTCGCGTGTGCGCGACGAATTTGGTGCGTATCCGTCAAAATTTATCGTATCGGTCTTTTTGCAAATTTGTCAATTACTTTGTGCACGCTCGTCATATCGAGACGAAACTTACGCCAACAGGACCGTATCATTTTTTTGGTCCTGTGCCAAGTTTGGTTCGATTCTGAGACGGTCGATCGGAACGCTATTTTGGCGGGCCCGCGACCCGATCCAACGGGCAAATTTGTGTACGGCCCACCGGAATCCAATGTTGGACATACGGTTGGGTTCATCTCGTCAAACCAGACATGTAGTCATATAGTTTTATGGCTTTAAAGATCGTACATTCTGGCACATTTTTTGATGCAAAGTGGGTCCAACGACGGATACTATTTTGACCCAAAATTACCGTTTTGCCTCTGTATCCAGAATTGGACTTATGGGTAGGCGTTTCTAGCTAATTTGACCATTCTGAGAACGTTGGTAATGTCTGTTTCAGTATTAGGAGACAGTTGTGCGAGTTGACCATTCGTGGCTCATTGAGTGGGGTGTAGTTTCGATTTTCTCAACTCAGAAAAAATAGGCAAGTACATTCTCTGATAGTTTTTATTGCTTTGATATCTACTATATCCTATTCAGTTGTAGTGTTATACTTGATTCTCGACACAAGTATACATGAAATAGTATACGTGAATCTCATCATGAAATGTCATTCCCGGTTTACCTAGTATATGAGTACATTATTCGATATTATTTTTTGTACTTGCATAGACACCGATTTGGGAGTGGGCTGGCCCCGTGCTCTTCAAATCCCGTGTCATGACCTGTCATATCTGGATTAATTATACGACTCGGTGATGGAGAGTTATTAGAGGTTATGTGATCATACCCCTACTTGTTTATTACTTGTGCATAGCTCCACCCTCACCTAGGGTGTAGCCTGACCTTATACTACTTGTGCATAGCTTTCCATTTTGGCCGGCCTAATCCCTATACTATTATATTACCTGTGCATAGCCGATCAAATGAAACAGCCTGATCTTGACCTAAGCCGATTACATAACGCTCTAATATCTCATGGCACTTTATTTTTATGTTTACATCATACCTCAGATTACTTTCCATTATTTATATCCCAGTTTTATCTTATATCTCACACATGACATGATATCCAGTTCTCTTGTACTGTTTTACTTTCAGTCTTGATATTTTATCTTGTATTTTATTATGATTGTCTCTTATAGTATTTGTCAATTTACGTGGAACTGCTGTAGGTGTTTGTACTTGCTCATATCCTGACAGGATAACCCCTGTTGTTTTTCAGAGGATTTAGATGCAGATTGCCCGACCTACTACGGATTTAGCATAGATGGAGCCTACGACCAGGACCAGCCTGTGGACCCGGTGCTCGTAGAGGACGCACCGCCAGTAATGACCTAGTTCTCCTAGATTTTGTCTTGATTATATTCCAGTTTAATACTTTAAGACTTGTAGTATTTATTTTGGAATATTATTTATGACTTGGTTTCTGAACTTGTGATTGCAACTCAGCGTTGTTTCAGACTATTTATCTCATCTTTATCTTTATCATCGTGTTTATTTTCCTTAGAATTATGTGATTGAGTTGTGGTTATATTCTTCCGTACGGAAATGACAGGTTATATTTGTGTCTTAGATTCTATATATTCTAGATGACCTTTACAATGTTCTACCATCGAAACTGCGACATAGGCTTGACATACCCACTTGCTCGTGCCCCTAAATAGGGTGCGGGTCGTAACACATTTTTATGGTGGCCCATGCAGGTCAAAGTCGCAATTAGTGCAATTTCGTAATGGTACTCGACTTAGAGTACTAATTACGAGCCTGCTATTAGGATGTAGGTTTTAGGTTATGATAGGAGTTACTCAATCACATATTAGAAAAACTCCAATCTTTTGATTTCTATGACAAACTCTTCTTGCATTTTGAAATAAATTGTCCTTTCTTGATGATATCCTATCATGTGCCATATTGATTTCTTTGCTTCAATCTGTCTCCAAGATGATAGTGACTCGAGTTAAGGCCGCTGGATCCAGTGCAGCACCGGAGAGGTTCGATCCGTCGTAACCTATTTTTTTGACTGAGAGAGCTGCAAATCAGGAGATTGACCCTACTATCCCTGCCGTTCCAGAGGTAGCGACAACAGTACCGGGGGGTCTTCCTCCACAAGTCCCGAGGACTGTACCTGTTCAGTCGGAGACTCTTCCACTTCTACCTGCATTGTCGATTGATGCTACTCAGATGTTCATGCTCCTCTAGTAGATGATGGAGGCGCAGCGAGTGCAGGCTGAGGCTTCACAGCGGTAGACAGAGATTTTGAGGCAGAGCATGGAGAATGCGCACCAGTTAGCACTCGCCGCTGTAGAGAAGGTGACTGTAGTTCAGACTCAGGGCGCTCCAGCCCAGCAGCTACAGCAGCAGCAGGCAAAACCTGGCTCCATGATATATTTTAAGAAGATGTTTCCTCAAGAATTTAAGGGAACAGAAGGGATCCTGTATGCCGATGATTGCCTAGAGGATGTTGAGCGGAGCCTGGGGTTAGCACAGCTTCCGGAGGGACTATGGGTGTCAGCAGCAGCGAGTCAGTTCTTTGAAATTGCTCTGACTTGGTATCGCACAGACCCTCGCGTGACAATGACAGGCTTGACATGGAAGAACTTCAAGAAGCTATTCAAGGAGAAATTCTTTCCTGATGTGGCTCTTATTGTATTGGAAGGCCAGTTTGTGGGACTTGTACAAGGAAACATGTCTGTAGACGAGTACGCGACGGAGTTCTTCCGTCTGAGCCGGTTCACCCCGGGCATGGTTCGGGATGCTGGAAAGAAGGCCCGCAAGTTCAGGAGGTGCCTGAACTACGTCGTCAGATCACGTACGTCTGGGCATCGTACTGCGACCTTTGAGGACATTCTAATGGACGCTCAGATTGCAGAGGAGGACTTGGGTCTCAGGCCCAAGAGGAGTAGTGATGCTATGGGTACTGGTTCAAGTGCAGGACCGGCCAAGCGAACTCAGACTCAGCAGAGGCCGTTCCACCAGCAGCAGCATCAGCAGCACCAGGCACCAGCACGTGCATAGCATCAGCAGGGGCAGAAATAGATTCTACAGTATACTTTTTGTGGGAAGCAGGGGCACACCCGAGAGGTCTGTAGGAAGAGGTTGGGTATTTATTTATTCTGTGGAGCGCCCGGCCACCAGTTGAGAGATTGTCCTACTTGTCCAGCTCGGGGAGGTAGGACAGAGCACCTCCTGCTAGAGCTCTAGTGGGACCAGATGTTCAGCAGAAGGGTCCGCCTCTTCCGACTCAGCAGCAACGTTTTGCCCAGCATCAGAGGGGAGCAGCTCAGGATAGGGCGTTCACACCGACGGTCGAGGAGGCCGAGCCCATGGCAGACGTGGTGGCAAGTTCTATTGCACTTAGACACAATATTATTGCTGAACCACTGAGTAGGACTTACAAGATTATGAACAGGGGAGGAATTATCTTGGTCAATAATATTTAAAAGGAATAGAGAGTTATACTGGAAGGCCAGGATTTGAGTGCGACCTTGCTCGTATTGCCCCTTCCGAGCTAGGATATGGTACTCGATATGGATTGGTTGAGCAGGAACCATGCTAGTATAGACTGTAGAGGAGGCAGAGTTTTATTTAGACCACCGGGAGAGCCAGAGTTTGAGTTCGCCAGGGGAGCAGCTGAGCCAGGAGATGGTTTTTGTGGAGCTATGTTGACGGGGCATGAGTTGCCACATCCATTGATAGCAGGATTCTTAGATGTTTTCTGTAAAACCCCTAAATTTTTACTAATTTTTTATTATTAAATTTGGTACCGATTTAAAATTTTGTATTGTACGTCGCATAGTCGTATTGTACGTCGCGCACGACGTTTTATTTTTCGTAATTGCTCGACGAGTGCGAATATGTGCGAGCGTACATATTTTTAGAAAAATATTTTTCTTATTTTTATAGTTTCAAAATAATATATGTAATATTTAATTTAGCTATCAAAATTTCCTAAATTTATGATTTTATTTATGAAAAGCCTTTTATTTAGAATAAATAATATTATTCGTGCATACATATATTTCATAAATATTTTGCTAGTTTATTCTAAATAAAAATATAATTTTTGAGATTTATTAATATTAATAATTTATTATTCAAAAAGATATTTAAAAATATTAATATAATTTTTGAAATTATTATTATTAATATTTTTGGAAAATATATTTCAAAATTATTGTGAGGATTTAAATCTTGATTTGAATTTATGGATTATTTAAATAGTTAAATATTTAAAGTTTGATTTATCTCAATTGATTTTTAAACCAAAAGAATTTAATTAGATTTAAACTGGATTTTGATTTGGATTTGGATTTATTGAATTAATTTAAATTAAATTACAGGTTTAAACAAATCCTAACCTTTATCTATTTGGGAATTCCCACATCCTATAAATAGACAGGTACTCATCCAAATTTCTATTCTTCACACATTATTTCTCCACAAATATACGTGCATCGTGTTCGTGCCAACCTAGTTACTTCCACTATTTTTCTTTTACATATACAATCTCTCCCATGTCCGACACACCGGACACCCATCCTCCACAACCTTATTATGTGTCGCACAGGACACAACTCCGATACAATACTCCCAAAACCCTAACCCAATTCCTAACCCTAATCTCCTCATCTGGCAAACTCCCTGCCAGGTCGCCGCTATGGTGCACTGCGACCCCTGCCAACACTACCAGACCCCCGTACCGTCCTTCACCTGTGCCTACCGACAAAAACCCCAATTCTGTCCGGCCACACCACCGTGGTCATCACCACCACTTCTGCCACCCCAACATTCTACTGTTGTCGTTCGACACCAACCCAAACCCGACCACAACCACCATCCGTCCACCTCGTCAAACCTCCGCCGACACCACGGCCAAAACCCCACCACGGCCACCAAGGAAATCACCCAACAAAACCCAAAAACCTAACAAAAAAAATTGCCGACCAACTTACCGTCGACTTCCCGCCGCGTCCTCGCCACTGTGACCGCTGGCCGGATCCGTCGTGTGCGCCGCGGCCAGCGCCGCCGACCTCCGACCCATGTCCGCCATCTCCGTCGTGTCCCGACCTCCCTCACCTCGCCTCCGGCGACTCTGCACGAGCGAGCTCCGCCGTCCCCTCCACGAACCAACCGCCGAGCCGTGCCCTAGTCCTCGCCGCCCGCTCTCTCTCGCGCCATGGCCGCCCGGCCATCAGCGCCGAGCCCCGAGCCCCCTTCTCCGACCTCTTTCCCGCCGCCTATCCTCCCTAGGACCGCCAGCGCCACCGCAAACACCGCCCGCCGTGCCTCCCCTCTCCCTTCCTTCGGCCACTCCGCTCTTTCGCCATTGTTCCCGGAGGAAACCTTCTCCTCCGCTCTCACGATCTGGCCCTTCCGTTCTCCCATCATCCTCTCTCTCATCTCTCTCTCTCACCTCACTCGCTCACTCGATCCCTCTCTCTCTCCCATCCCTAATCCCTTTCTCTTTTCTGGTGAGTTCTCCTCAAAGGGAAATGAACCACACAGTAAACGTTTTATTATAATTATTATTTATTCTATTATTATTACACCATTATTATTTTTATTATGTTTCTTAATTTTATTTATACTGATTTATTTCTTTATTATTATTATTATTATTATTATTATTATTTCTACTGGAAGTAAATATCAATTTATATTTTATTATTTATTATTATTACTAAAACTGATCATCTTAGTATATGTATATAATTATTTTTTATTAATATTATCACAAGTACTATCAATTATATTGATAATGTTATTGTTATACAATTATAATTAATATTTTCCAATTTTACTTCTGAGACAAAGTATTGGGATTGGGTCTTGCTCCCTACACTTATTTTCAACTAGGCCTTGAAAGTTCTATTATTATATTATTATTGTTATTTTAAAACATGAGCTTTAGAGTCTAAACTATATTGGACAAAATTTGTGTTTTCCCTTAAAAGGATTTATTTTTTTCTATTTTTCAAGTATTTACCAAAAGTATTTTGAACAAATAATAATTTAATATATATATTTTAAAATATTGATATAAAGCATTTTACTAAGTAAATTAGTTTTGTAATAAAGGGATTTTTTTATATCTACCTATAAATAATTTGGGATAATAGAACCTTATTTTTCTTCAAAAATCATAGATATATTAAATATCTAAATTTTCTTCGACTATCCTTCCGTCCTAACTAAATCCCATTACTCCTATACCCTCGCCAATTCTAGACTACCTTATGTCTAACCTAACCAATTTGACCCTTCTGGACCCAATGGAATCGACCGTGTCACCATCCGAGGTCACTATGCATAGTTGTTGCACCGAAGTCGCAGATCGTGCCTCCTTGATCATTGCAGTACACTAGGCGTCCTACCAGGCAAGACACCTTGCCATTTGCTGTTTACTTATTTAGCTCATATTTTATGCATTTATTCATTATTTTCTTTATGCAAAATAAACTGTGATACATGGCATAACTTGTTAGAATTTACTGTTCATTACAGTTCCTGCTACGTATTATTTTTCTTACACATTAAACCTAGATTTAAGTGACCACCTTGTGTGTTGCATTTATGGCCTTGACAAGTTGTATCACGAAGTTGTGTGTCGCATGTAGAACACGGACATGCGTGATTGGCTGGCCATTGGGGCGTATAAGCCGTGCGATAGGAATAACCGCTAATAGAAATTGCATGCTAGTTTGACTTAGCGGTTATAGAGGTTTACTGTTGTGGATACAACATGGTAGGCATTGGGTGGGAAGAACAGCTCCTTAATGTATGGGTCATATATGCACTATCCTGATTGCCGGTTATCTCCAGTGGGAGGTACGGTCCTGATAGCCGGTTATCTCCAGTGGGAGGTACGGTCCTAATTGCCGATTATCTCCAGTGGGAGGAACGGTCCTGATTCCTGATGTTCCTAATCTGGCCCATGCGTCAAAGGTTTGTTCTTTATTGCATATTCACTATAGTATGGTTAGGTACCCTATTGTAGGCATTCTTTATTTATTTGAGCAATATTTATTAAGTTTATATGGCATGATATTATGTGTCTTGTTACGTCCCTCTGAGGACCTGGTTATCTCTCAAGGTGTGTGCTATTGTCTTTCGCAGGTGTTCTAGCTTTAGCCGTGACCATTGCTATTTCTTCGAGGATGATTGTGCTTGGATCGTCTTCGCTTCGCCCGCCAAATTTATTTCTTTTTTATGTATTTTTCTTTACTTGTTGGTAGTGGATTTGTCTCCGCCCAACATATTGTATCAAGACAATTCATTTTCATTATATATCTTATTTTCATTTAATTTGTGTGGATGAGATTAGTTATGGTTCTACTGTATTTTACAGCTTATGTATTCGTACGAGGTTTCCATATATTGGAGTGTACTTCGTATGAATACAGCTAGCATGTTTACGTT